>RDPX01000351.1:341162-351318 GCA_003991215.1 Morbakka virulenta | reverse complement strand
CTCTCTCTCTCTCTTTCTCTCTCTCTTTCTCTCTCTCTCTCTCTCTCTCTCTCTCTCTCTCTCCCTCTCTCTCAGAGCACTGCTCTAACTGCTTGCTTTAGTTGTATCTGTCTCTGTTTTGCAATGTTAAATGGTATTTGCACCGGTTCCAATGATGCAGTGGCTACAGCTACAGCTTCAAAAAACTGAACAACTTTACAGATTTCTTTATGAGGGTGTGTTATTCAGGAATTGGAAAGCCTTTTGTCTCTCTCTGTCTCTCTCTCCGTCCCTCTCTCTGTCTCTCTCTGTGTCTCTCTCTGTCTCTCTCTGTCTCTCTCTGTCTCTCTCTGTCTCTCTGTCTCTCTGTCTCTTTCTCTCTCTGTTTCTCTCTCTCTCTTTCTTTCTCTCTCTCTCTCTCTCTCTCTCTCTCTATTTCTCTCTTCCTCTTTCAATCTTACATTGGTCTTTACTCGAAGCTGAAGAGGTTTTTTCATTACTTTTACACACAGAGGTATGTTTGCCTTGTACCTAAGCCATTAGCGAAGTCGCGCTACCTTGGTAGCTAAATGGCTAAATCCATCTCTGTAAAGCTTGCACCTTGCTATCCATGGTATGTCTTTTAAAAATGTTTCCAGACTTCTTCGTTTTGCAGACAGTCAGAAATTCTCTGAAATGTTACCAACTCTTTGAAAATGAAACAAGAACGTACAGCCTATAACTCACGTCAACTGGGGTGGAGATACTTATGAAATGTTTTTGAATTAAGCAAACTTAACCATTTATTTTAATCAAATAAACATTCGCAATGCGGACGAATCATATAATAGTGAAAACTCTCTCAATTGTAACATGACTGATGGTCATATTGCGTCAAAACTCCTTACCTATAACGAAATTCAAAGTATTCATGCAAGGTAAGCCTGGAAATATTTTCTTGTACTTTTGTAGACTGGACATGCACATTAATTATGCAAAACCAACATGCTTTTTCGCTTCTTTAGCCACAATCTTAGCTCTCACATCCTATCATGTTCTATCACTTTAAACTCTCCAGTATTTTGGCATGCGTTTTTTATTAATAAACCAACGCTGTCCCTTCACTGATCGGGAGATTTAATTTATAACTAATCAAATTGGAATTAATTAAAATTTTCAATGCTTTGTAGATGTCACGCAACTCACACATTAAAGAAAATATTTCCCTTCTTCTCCCCTTCTTAAAATCCAACTTTTGTTCAGAACAGTATTCGATGGGTTTTTTTGTAGAAAAGCTTTTTTGTTTTGACTTCGAACTCAATAGTATTCGTTTGCGAAAAAGATACACATTTATCTCTTCACCAAGACATAACAAAGCCAGTAGTCATATACATATACTCAATCTGTAGACAGTACTGTTTCGCCCTTTGTGGGCTCATCAGTGCAGCACAGACCTTCTGAGACATCACTCAGAGATCACTCTGAAACATAACTCTTTGGTCATGTTGCCGGAGCAAACACAGCCTAAAGAGTTAATGTGGGATCCTGTCAGAGTGCTCAAAGTACGCAAACGCAGTGAGTTCAGGATTATACATTATCATTCACATTATACATATACTCAATCAATCAGATTGAGTATATGTATATGTCAAACAGTCATGTCCTTCGTATTTCTTGAAGCTTAGATCGATCAGAATGAAACTTTTAGTGGCAAAATAAAAAGAAAATTAACACATAGGAAAATAGCAATGTCTGATCTAACGAAATGTATCCAGAGCTGAGGTATACTGAGTTATAAAAACCCGAACCGCAAAAACCATGGCTTTTCCGTTTATGCTACAGGAATGTGAAAATAATATTCTTCGGACGGTTAAAAAGAGGAACATCGACTATTTTGAATTATGACGCTGGCAAAGGCTATTAGTTAATAAATTCATTAGTTAATAAATTAATTAGTTAATAAATTAATTAGTTAATAAATTAATTAGTTAATAAGTTAATTAGTTAATAGGTTAATTAGTTAATAGGTTAATTAGTTAATAAGTTAATAAATTAATTATTAATAAATTAATTAGTTAATTCGTTAATTAGTTAAAAGTGAATTAGTTAATTTATTGGAATGCAAAGAGAAACAAACAAACCAGTAATAGAGAAATTGTAGTCAAAAATATTGAAGGCACTGATAATTCAACAGTGACTGTCAGATTTGGCCGTGCCATGATAAGTAAAGAAATAAGACTGAAAATAGTGTTAGTCAAAGTCTCTAAGGAATGAGTAGCTAGCAAAACAGTATATTGCTGGAGTGAAAAGAGCAGCAAGGAAATCTCTTCATCAAATACAAGAACTCGTGCATTTTTCTAAGGATTGAAGAGCGCTCGTCCTTAGGGTCACCAAGAGTCAAAATCTGTGTGATGGTAAGTAACACCAATTATTTGCTTATAAGTAGTAGATTATGAAGTACTTAATTATTAGTAAATGTTTGTACAATAATTGGTACTAAAGTAGTTGGAGTGGCTCCTGATTGAGTAATTACAAAGCAGTAGCTTACAAAGCGGTGGCTATAATGGCAAATGTTAAAAAATTGTTTGTTCATTAAGTGGTTGCTTATAAAGGACCTACTTACAAACAAGTTGTTCATTAAGTGGTTGCTTATAAAGGACCTACTTACAAACAAGTTGTTCATTAAGTGGTTGCTTATAAAGGACCTACTTACAAACACGTTGTTCATTAAGTGGTTGCTTATAAAGGACCTACTTACAAACAAGTTGTTCATTAAGTGGTTGCTTATAAAGGACCTACTTACAAACAAGTTGTTCATTAAGTGGTTGCTTATAAAGGACCTACTTACAAACAAGTTGTTCATTAAGTGGTTGCTTATAAAGGACCTACTTACAAACAAGTTGTTCATTAAGTGGTTGCTTATAAAGGACCTACTTACAAACAAGTTGTTCATTAAGTGGTTGCTTATAAAGGACCTACTTACAAACAAGTTGTTCATTAAGTGGTTGCTTATAAAGGACCTACTTACAAACAAGTTGTTCATTAAGTGGTTGCTTATAAAGGACCTACTTACAAACAAGTTGTTCATTAAGTGGTTGCTTATAAAGGACCTACTTACAAACAAGTTGTTCATTAAGTGGTTGCTTATAAAGGACCTACTTACAAACAAGTTGTTCATTAAGTGGTTGCTTATAAAGGACCTACTTACAAACAAGTTGTTCATTAAGTGGTTGCTTATAAAGGACCTACTTACAAACAAGTTGTTCATTAAGTGGTTGCTTATAAAGGACCTACTTACAAACAAGTTGTTCATTAAGTGGTTGCTTATAAAGGACCTACTTACAAACAAGTTGTTCATTAAGTGGTTGCTTATAAAGGACCTACTTACAAACAAGTTGTTCATTAAGTGGTTGCTTATAAAGGACCTACTTACAAACAAGTTGTTCATTAAGTGGTTGCTTATAAAGGACCTACTTACAAACAAGTTGTTCATTAAGTGGTTGCTTATAAAGGACCTACTTACAAACAAGTTGTTCATTAAGTGGTTGCTTATAAAGGACCTACTTACAAACAAGTTGTTCATTAAGTGGTTGCTTATAAAGGACCTACTTACAAACAAGTTGTTCATTAAGTGGTTGCTTATAAAGGACCTACTTACAAACAAGTTGTTCATTAAGTGGTTGCTTATAAAGGACCTACTTACAAACAAGTTGTTCATTAAGTGGTTGCTTATAAAGGACCTACTTACAAACAAGTTGTTCATTAAGTGGTTGCTTATAAAGGACCTACTTACAAACAAGTTGTTCATTAAGTGGTTGCTTATAAAGGACCTACTTACAAACAAGTTGTTCATTAAGTGGTTGCTTATAAAGGACCTACTTACAAACAAGTTGTTCATTAAGTGGTTGCTTATAAAGGACCTACTTACAAACAAGTTGTTCATTAAGTGGTTGCTTATAAAGGACCTACTTACAAACAAGTTGTTCATTAAGTGGTTGCTTATAAAGGACCTACTTACAAACAAGTTGTTCATTAAGTGGTTGCTTATAAAGGACCTACTTACAAACAAGTTGTTCATTAAGTGGTTGCTTATAAAGGACCTACTTACAAACAAGTTGTTCATTAAGTGGTTGCTTATAAAGGACCTACTTACAAACAAGTTGTTCATTAAGTGGTTGCTTATAAAGGACCTACTTACAAACAAGTNATTAGTTAATAAATTAATTAGTTAATAAATTAATTAGTTAATAAGTTAATTAGTTAATAGGTTAATTAGTTAATAGGTTAATTAGTTAATAAGTTAATAAATTAATTATTAATAAATTAATTAGTTAATTCGTTAATTAGTTAAAAGTGAATTAGTTAATTTATTGGAATGCAAAGAGAAACAAACAAACCAGTAATAGAGAAATTGTAGTCAAAAATATTGAAGGCACTGATAATTCAACAGTGACTGTCAGATTTGGCCGTGCCATGATAAGTAAAGAAATAAGACTGAAAATAGTGTTAGTCAAAGTCTCTAAGGAATGAGTAGCTAGCAAAACAGTATATTGCTGGAGTGAAAAGAGCAGCAAGGAAATCTCTTCATCAAATACAAGAACTCGTGCATTTTTCTAAGGATTGAAGAGCGCTCGTCCTTAGGGTCACCAAGAGTCAAAATCTGTGTGATGGTAAGTAACACCAATTATTTGCTTATAAGTAGTAGATTATGAAGTACTTAATTATTAGTAAATGTTTGTACAATAATTGGTACTAAAGTAGTTGGAGTGGCTCCTGATTGAGTAATTACAAAGCAGTAGCTATAATGGCAAATGTTAAAAAATTGTTTGTTCATTAAGTGGTTGCTTATAAAGGACCTACTTACAAACAAGTTGTCAATTAAGACGTCGTTGCCTTCAAAGTGGTTAAGCGTTAAATAGTACCTTCCAAATGTTTCCCTTCATAACTTATAATGTGGTTGGTTAACACTATCAATTGATTAGTTTTTAAATGCAAGTCTATTTGTTACCTACTAAGTTCCCTGGACTGCCAGAAGAACAAATGAGGAGGTGTTGGCCCAGGATGGTGTAAGGAAAGCCTTGCTGTTAGCCCTGAGAGTTAGGCAGGTGCCCTTCACAGGATAGGTTGTTAGGAATGGAGAGCTGGAAGAGCTATGCATCAGTGGGAAGATTGAGGGACGGCGAGGAAGAGGAAGACCAAGAGTAAAATACATGGATGGACTGGTGAAGATAACAGATGGGAAATGGCCAGCTGCTTAAATGATCAGAATGATGAGAGACAGAAATGGGTGGCAAACCGTGGTATTCTACGTCCAGCGGGGATATGGTACCTGGGTAATGTAAGGTAAGGTAAGGTGGTAGGTTCCTAAGTCCTTGTTAAAAAATACTTCTTTTCAAAAATGCTTTATATTATAATTTTTGAAATGGTGACAAAATGATTACGTATTCAGTGGTTGGTTTCAAATGTTTTACAAAATGCATGGTTGGTTACAAATGAGCTTGTTTCAAAGCAGCACCTTAGAAATTGTTGGTAATAAGGAGAGCCGGTATAAAGTGCGTCCCTATGAAATTGTTTCGTAGAAATATCTGGCTATAATATAGTTAGAGTATACAATGTTAGATCACAATGTGTTTAATTGGAAGTTATAACCTATAGTGATTAATTTAAGGTAGTTGTATACAAGGTATTAGACTATTAAGTAGATATTTAGCATCTATGAAAGCATAGACTTTCTAGTAATTAATGTGGTTTTTACGGGATCTTGATCTGTGACACTAGACTAGTTATTCTGACTATCAGAAGTGATAAAATTTAAATGCATTTTGCACAATTATTTAGTTGACAGACCAGCAACTATTAGCATAACTAAACAAATCTGCAAAATAATAATATCTTCTGTGATTTTTGATTATAGGTACATTCGGAGACCTTTGAATACCAGCTTGTCGTCCAGCAGGATAAAACCTCTTTCTTAGATAGGAGGGCCTCTTTACCTTGTTTGGAACTTTGTTAGAGATGGTATCTCAATAAAAACATAGGTGTACCGTCACCTCATCCCCACTCCTCTTTGACAATGTGTTTTTCTATGGTGATGCAGATGGTATTAAACTGAGTGACATCAGATACTGTTACTCGGTGTAATACTATGTCCAGCACTATTGGACTAATCAGCATGCTGAAGGTCTTCATATAGATAATCGTTTTGGATAACTGTTTCTACCCTAAATTAATTTGATGACAATATCAACTAAATGATCTTCATTACCAAGCAGCCATTCAGTGGCTAGGGGGTTGGAAGAATTTACTGACAAGAATAATTCCATAACCTAGAGTGTAGACTAGAAATGTGGTAGTAATCTCTCTAAACAAACCCTAAAAGACCTGTTATCTTCATTTGTTGCTCTCTTCTTAGCTCTGAGTAATAAAAGAGATCTTAGTTATATTTTTTATTTTATAAAGCATTCTTTCACTCTTACCCTCCTCATGTTCTTGTACTTTGGCAAACAAGCTTCAATGATAGTGTTATAGTGAAACAAGCTTTTTATGTGGTTTAGAATATTACCAATTTTGGTTTCAGTTTTATGGTACTTGTTTATTTACTTAAACAGTATCAGACTATTGATAAGGCCCTGAACAAGCACCATGCCGCTATTATCTTTGCCTTTGGTGCCTTTTCAGTGTCTCTTCTTCAGGCAACTCCTCTATACTTATCAAATGACCTGGTGGATTCATATTAATAGGACTTACAGAGCTAAATAATTTACTTACAACTTTGCTCCTGCCCAGGATCTTATAGAGCTAATTGTTTTTTCCACAAGGTTTCCTTACTCAAACTCAAGAGAACCTTCTCTTTTGGATCTCTTTTTGACGTCTGTTCCCAAGCAGTGTTCAATTTCATCTTTGCTTCCTTTTGGATCTTCTGTTTATAATGATGTCACTTTGGAGATAAGGCATGTGTTTTAAATCTTGATAACAAGCTATGTCATAGTAAGAATTTAGTCGGGCTATCTAGGATGAATTTAGACAATTTCTTGTTGATATTCCTTGATATTTAAAGATTAGTCATTGTCAAGTGCCATGCCTTGGACAGACGTCGGCGTTCAGGATCTGCCACAGCTTTCGAACCCTCGTCCAGCAAAGAATTTCTACTCCATTTTTGTTAGCCTACTTGCTTATGCTACGTTGTTTGTGGCCGGCTTCGACCTTTCACTCTGTTGATACTTCCTGTCAGCGCGAGGTTCTCCGTGCCTTCTTTCCTTACAATGTGGCCAAGAAACTGCATTTGACTCTTCTTCGTAATGTTGATTACATTGGGCTCTGTGTTTGCTCTTTCCAGTAATTCTTCGTTGGTGATGTGTTTTGTATATAATATTTTCAGCATTCGTCTGTGGATTCATATTTCTGCTGCTTCGAGTTGAGATTGTATTGCCTTTTAAATGGTCCTGGTGTCACTTCCATATGTTAGGATGAGGGTGATGTAGATATGTGGGAGTCTTTGATTACAAAGTCAAATTCATTCTCTTGCATGATTCATTTCTCAACATTTCTTTCCTATTGCTCGTCCAAATCATTTATATGTTCAGCTTTAACCCAACTGAATCAATGAATTAGGACCTTTAGAGAAAAATCCAATCCTTTTGCCTGATGGTTTCTTTGCCGCATTTTGAAGATATCTTTCTTCCTGTCCGAACTTTTCATTCTTTGCCTATTAGAGTCAAAGTCTTTTTTCAGTCATAATAGTAAACTCTCGGAAGTACTTATCAACAACACAGTGATGGAATTAGTACAGAATTCTATGTATGTTTGCTGATGCTAAGTACAGATCAAGAGAATCTCGCTCAACTAGTCACTTTCTTGCTGTAATCAGGGAGTCTTTTGCGATTACTTCATTAATGCTAACGTTCCTTAAAATGCAATTCTTGGTGCACCATGTATTTTGATGTTTCTAACAGGTGCGTCTTGGTGCTTTGTGACCACAAGACGTTCAGTTTCCTCGCAGTTGATGAATAGCCCTTTTTTCTTACCTCCAGTCACAAGCTTGTCAACTATTTGCTGAAGGTCAGACAGTGAAGTTGCAATAAGAACAGTATCATCTGCATCCCTTAAGTTATTACTTCATGTACCACCTACCAACTCTCAAAATTACTCTTCCAGTTCCTTCAGTATCCATTTTCAATATCAACTGAACAGGTCTGGCGAAAGAACACATCGTTGCAGCTCTTCTTTCTTGATTTTAACAAATTCACCCACATCATTTCCAACTTTGATTGTTGACGTCAGGTTACAATACAGGTTATAGCTGGTTCTCAGATCTTTCCATCGATGTTAATTTTACTTGACATGTTCAACAGCTCTACATACCTCACAGTATCGAAAAAGACACATATACACGCATTTCATCATTTCAGTAGCCCTCTCTGATAACATTCTCAGCATAAAAAATGCATTCCTTGTTCCGCAGTCTTCAACAGAGTCATATTGCAGCTTTGGTCTTTCTAGTATGATTTTACTCCTAACTCTCTTTATCAACGCCTTCAACAATATCTTTACTAAATATCTCACGAAGTTGCTTGTCCTGTGTAACTCACAAAGTACTGCTCTAGGTTTCTTTGCAAGAGCGATAAAGATTAACCTTTTCGGTTCTGGACGTATTTATCCAGAGTTAAAAATATCATTCAGCTCTTCTGTTAATTTCACTATCCCTCATCCAACCTCTTAATCATCTTCACACTGAACTTATCAAGTGCGATTGGTTTGTTGTTTATCATACTGTGAAAAATAGCATGTACTCCCATTTGTAGACTTTCCATGTTATAAATGTGCTGGATGATGGTTGGCCAATTTCTTCTATCACCATCAAACAATTCAGTAATGTATTCAATCTACCTCTCACTGATTTGGTCTTCCTTTGTGATGACATCTTCCTCCTTTGATCTAATGCAGCCAGCTGAGGTACATCCCCTATCTCCATACATACTCCTGAGTTGCAACTTTTTTTGGCAAAATAGCAACTTCTCTTTCATGATTTGTACCTCCTGAGAAGAGAAGAGCACACCACACTCCTGAAATAACCCATCCAGTACTTGTTCACCCTGCTTTATTTATACCGAGTATGCATTTCTTTCACTAAATTATCCAATTTGCAAGCCTGCTACAAAGTATGCACAAAAATAGACACCCTTTTAAGGCTTGTAATCCTGATTTACATGGTAGCTTGATGACGGTCCGTTCTCACTCTCTTCACATGGGACTCTATCAATCGAAAGCCATAACTCAAACCTGTGAAGTCTCTTTTCTTGCTTTTTTTTTATTGCAAATTCTTACTGTATTTCTAATGACTTTAAATATTAATTCAAAAAGGGTATTATAAAGAAATTGAAATAAAAGCCATTTTCTTAAAACATATCAATCTCAAGGTAAAATGATAGCGAGGTCAGATCTTAGAACTAAAATTCAAAATTAACTGAACTAAGAAGTAAAGTAACATAAAGATTCTCGAGGGACATAAATTTGCAGTACTTTCTTCGCAAGATAGAGTGAGAAGCACGTAACTCCAGAGCACACAGCAATTCATCAGCTCCATCTTCTCTTGTCCACAGTGTTTCGTGGACTTCTGATTACGATTTTGCGTCATCAACCATCTCTAAAAGCACACACCTCCTATGTAAAAAGATAGTCCTCTTCCTGGAGGAAGAACAAACCCCACAACACTCAATACCTCATACGCCCTTGGTCTTGAATAGTGCTTTGTTTCTTAGCTCTCTATTTATCCTTATTCATTCGCTTCCAACACTATTTGCAGCTGTGATATCACTATACCATCACTAGGGCATCAGTGTGAGTTCATGTTCCAATTTAGCTAATAAAAACTTTGTGTATAAATGTTTGTTTGAGATGGTAAAAGAGTCTTTTGTCAGACGACTTTCAAAATGCAGATCATCTGCTATTGGGGTGAATAGTGTAACTTTTCTCTGTTTTTTTTTGTCTACTTACTGTTTTGTAACACATCCTGATACAGAGACACTGCAGTGATGATTTCTCAGCACTATATTTACTATTTTTATTCTCATTCATTCACTTCCACCTCCGGCTCTGTTCTTCCCATTTCCCATCCTTAACTGGCTTATTCATTCGCTCTCTCTCGCTCGCTCGCTCTCTCTCTCTCTCTCTCTCTCTCTCTCTCTCTCTCCCTCTCTCT
>RDPX01000351.1:318596-333448 GCA_003991215.1 Morbakka virulenta | reverse complement strand
CAGAAAGAGCAGACAGCAGAAAGAGCTGACAACAGAAAGAGGTGACATTAGAAAGAGCTGACATTAGAAAGAGCTGACAACAGAAAGAGCAGACAGCAGAAAGAGCTGACAGCAGATAGAGCTGACACCAGAAAGAGCAGACAGCAGAAAGAGCTGACAGCAGAAAGAGCTGACATTAGAAAGAGCTGACAACAGAAAGAGCAGACAACTCTGAATCATGGGATAATGATTTGGCTATCAATCATCATGATGATGATTTGGCTATGAATCATTACGATGTTGATGTGGGTCTGAATCATGATGATAATGATTTGACCATGAATCATGATGAGAATGATTCGGCTATGAATCATGATGATGATGATGATGATTTGACTATGAATCATGATAATGATGATTTGGCCATGAATCATGATGATGATAATTTGGCTATAAATCCTGATTATGATGATTTATCAATGAGTCATGGTGATAATGATTTGACAATGAAGCATGATGATGATGATTTGGCTATAAATCCTGATGATGATGATTTATCTATGAGTCATGGTGATAATGATTTGACAAGGAATAATGATGAAGATGATTCGGCTATGAATCATGATGATGATGATGATTTGATAATGAATCATGATGATGATGATTTGGCTATAAATCCTGATGATGATGATGATTTATCTATGAGTCATGGTGATAATGATTTGACAATGAATAATGATGATGATGATGATTTGACCATGAATGCTGATGATGAGGATTTGATAATGAATCATGATGATGATGATGATTTGGCTATAAATCCTGATTATAATGATTTACAAATGAGTCATGGTGATAATGATTTGACAATGATGCATGATGATGATGATTTGGCTATGAGTCATGGTGATAATGATTTGACAATGAGTAATGATGATGATGATTTGGCTCTGAATCATGATACTTCTCCCAGTTCTGACGATGGGAAAAGTATCTCTCGAAAGTAGGTCAGAAAAAGCTTACGACTCATGACATGATCAAGCTCTTGCATCTACAAAGAAGAGAAGTTACAACAATTTTCAGAAACGACGAATTTTTAATGAACACTGGGTTTTTCACTTACGACCTATATTAATAACATAGAACACAATGATGGAATATTAGACATCCAGTTCTTCTTTAAACGAAGCTGTATATATATATATATATATATATATATTGGAATATTTAGGTAAGAAGGCATAACGAAAATCCCACAAATATAAACAAATTGATATATAGAGAGAATCCCTTAGAAATGGCTTTGTAGTGTCTTTGAGCGAAGGCAATTCTTACAGTGATGCAATAGGAATTAAAAGAGTCCATTGAGCAGTTCACTCAAAAATATATATACAGGCAAAAAATGATGATGGAAGGAGTATAGTTCGAAATGTCTGAACAAGCTCACAAACCATTCAACAACCTGATTTTCATGACTCATATTTTCTTTTCATAATCGATGATATTATAAGAGATCATGTTTATTTCTGTCAGTGTTAAATTTTGGAATCGAAATTTTAGATCATACAGTTAAAAACAAATAATACAATTAAAAATTCAAATACCATTACATTGTGTGAACCATGATTATATTATAAAGAATTATCAAAGAGTGGTTTTAAAATTTAATCTATATATTACAATACTTATGCTATATGTAAAGAAAAAAATGTTTTTCGCTCTGGGAACACTATGCATTCTACGTGGGTGTTCATGTATATATATATATATATATACATGAAGTGTAGGAAATATAGTGAAAAGATGAAATATTTGTTAACATTTAAACAGCATAGAAGTATAGGAAGCAAAATAACTAGAAACCGACCATGACCTTTTACAGTAGATAAATATGTGGAATTTGTCATTTAATGAGATGTTCATTCAGAAAGAAGCTACAAAGCAATGCGACTGACAAAAGTTAGTAGCAAATATGTCAAAAGGAAGAAAAAGAAGGTAAAGGTCGTGTCTGTAAGTATTAAAGAACTATATATTATGGAAGTTAATAAAGGCTCCTATGATATTTGAAAAATTCTAAACGAATAATAACTTCAAAAGTAACGAAAAGACATCAAACAGGCCGTATCCTATGAGTTAACTGTTGCAATAGCATGAAATAGATTTAATGTCATTTTTTTTTCTAGATTTTCCTGGATTTTCTGGGATTTCCTAGGATTGCCTTGGAAAATTTCCCCGGTTATAGAAGAATTTTTTATTGTTTCTGTTAATAGTTTAAGGGGTATTTTCTGTGTTCTTTCGTTCAAAGAGGTTTATGCAGAATTCAAGATAGCATGGTTATCCAATAAAACCAGGAAGAATGAGGAAGAAAGACAGTCCATATATAAAGCTTAGGAGTAAGCTGCTTGTGAAACTGAAAAATTTCGCAATACGGCAGCAAATACTTTTGAAGATATTAAAATATGTGCTTTTGTAGCTAGATCACGTTTATCTGGTTTAAATGGGTTAAAAAGCTCTCAGTTTACATGGAATGTCAGTTTTGTAAAAGGTTGTGTACCATCAGATCATGTTGCAAGGGTTATCGTGAACTCTTATTTAACTCAATATTAAACATGTGTTTTAAAAATTGAAAGGCAGAGGAAAAGGTGAAGGAAAAAATACATAAAGAAATCTTATTTAAGGAATGAAAATTGAATTCAGCGATATGTCATTTGAAGATCTTTTCAAGACTTTTGTAAAGTTGTAAATATTATTTTAATACAGGGATTCGGGTCGACTGTAAAAACAGAATAGTTGGATGGCTCTCACTATTTTGTTTCCAACAGATCTATTCTGAAGTTAGCTTTTCATAGGAACGAAAAATAACAATGACAGTTGCTTGCTTTGGCCTTTAGATCCTACTTTAAAACTTTAAGGAGTGTTGGACATTTAGGGCCTGAAAAACGTAATCCTTCAACTCATAACGATTTTTATTAAGTTCTAGTTTTTTTAAAGATGTTGAACTGATTTGAATGAGCAGGACGGCAACGATAATTACTGGCAATAATTGTTACAGATATCTAGGGAGAGAGAGGGTGATGGATAAAGAGAGAAAAGTTTATATATATATATATATATATATATATGTATATATATATATATATATATATATATATATATATAGAGAGAGAGAGAGAGAGAGAGAGAGAGAGAGAGAGAGAGAGAGAGAGAGAGAGAGAGAGAGAGAGAGAGGGTGTGAGGAAGTAAGAAAGAAAGAGTGTGTGTGTGTGTCAGAGGGAGAGAGAAAGAGAGAGAAAAGAAGAAGAGACAGAGGAAGATGTAGAAAAAGAAAAGAAAAAAGACATGTCAAGAAAGTGTTGACGCTAGTAAAATTATGCCCTAATAATAGTTGCACTGATATTAGTATGAAAAGTGCAACGAGACTTTAATTCAGATTTGTTTGATTATTACTGTATAATGTCAAGGGATGACTTACATTATATTTGATTTCAAATCTCTATATTCTTTTGTGAACCTTGGTTTTTTCACTTTATATGTTACCTGCCTGAGACCTTGCATTAGGAGTTAATTGATTTAAAGGTCAGTCAGAAAATTTCGTCATCTTGTTCTTTGTTATATTTAATTAGCTCATAGTATGTTGTCATTTAGAGGAGCCGTGGCTTAATGTCCCTCTGAAGGGCACCATCTAAGCCCCGATTGCTGGGGAAAAATGACGTTAAAACCAAAAAAATAACAAAAGTATGTTGTCATTTAATTTCGAGGGATACTCCTCCTGTGTGGTTTAATTTTATGTATGATTTGAGGCTTACTATTGAGAATCTTTGGTCATTTTCATTTATGGTGTAGAATTTAGAACGGCTGTATACTGTTCCACTAGACACATGCTTATATTCAAATTACTTCCTGGCATAAGAGGTAAGCTTCTTTTTCTGCGTGAATCACATGAATTTTTTCAGTATGTCTTATACCTTACATAACAGCACAAGAAAAGAAAAAATGAGCAATGTGCTTTATAAACTTTTGTATTAGATATTGGTCTTGATTGGGGATTTTACTTTACCTCTTTATGCCATGCACAATTTGCTTTATACCACAATTTAAATTTAATTCAATTGCTATTTTGCTCGCACTTGACTAAACCAGAAAGAGAAAACACACACGAAATGGCTATTTTCAACGTGAGGAACAAAGGGATCATTTAGTCACCTCTTCACCTTTAAAGACTGGCTATCTAAAACAACTAAGGATCGTTTACAAATACTTTTTGTCTGCAGCAGACAAAAAGAATATGTGTGAGATTCAAATTATCCTTCAAAAAGACTTAGCACATTTTAGAAAATAACCTATGAAGACGAAGAATAGGTGACATGTTATATCAAAACTCACATTAAATACAACCGTGATCCGAGTAAATAAATACGGACCACTAAGACAACCGGTGTTTCTGATTTATTGAAAATCAAATGACAAGACAAGAATTCAATTTTTTGTTTTAACGTCATTTGCCCCTGAAATTGGCGCTCAGGCGGTGATCTTCATAGGGACTTGTATTTGGCATGTGAAGCGTTTCTTGGCCAGATGCCATTCCTGACACCAACCAATGGCTTTTTCTCTTGCAAAGTTTTAGAGTCTTTTCGCCCATTCTGGGAATCGAAGCCGAGGACCTCTTGGTAACGGTGCAGCTGCACTAACCATTGTGCCACGGCTCCTTAAGACGAGAATTAATATTATTTTTAAATCTTTTTTTTGAAAAGTTAACCATAGAATTTTCTTACTTTATTTTTCTATACTATATTCTTGAAAGGAAATGTATATTTCCTTTCTATCAGTCATGTATTTTAATACTACTGAAATGTATACAAGTGAATTCTATTTTCCCAGCTCAGTTTTTTCTTGATCAGGTTCAGCTCAGGGTTTTCTTGATCCTATGGGTGGTGGTGCATGGCCATTCCTAGTTGATGGAGTGATTTGTCTGGTTGATTCCGTTAACGAACGAGATCTTAACCTGCTAAATAGTTACACGATTCTTGATTCGTGGCTAACTTGCATCCAACACATGCTAGCATGAAAAAACGGACGTTAAACCGAATATGATGACGAGTTTTATTCTCAGTTCAATAAAAAGACAGCTTTCTTCTTGCCACATAGTAATCTGACAACACTACCTCTGAAGGGAATTCACATTATGGAATTTTAAAGACCATTATGTTGAGATCAATCCAAAAGCTAGTTGGCTTTTTGCCTGTCCAGGCTAATGAAACTTCTTCACCCAATTCTATTTCCCAATGAATTCCACAATTTTCGTTCACAAAAGTAGTTATTGGATTGAATTAAATCCTACTATGCTTCATGCTCTGTCACAGACTTAACATTGAAAAAATGATTTGAATTGAACAAAATAATAAATTGTAAAAACATAGAAGTCCTGTTGAAGGTTTTACAATTTCTGAAAACTTCGATGGCCCATTTTAAGACTCCTCTCACAATGGGCCACACAACATCATATCAGCTCAATCTGTTTCGTGTCCTGACCAAAATTACTAACTCGTTGTCTTCTTTTTCAGTTACAGTTTTGACAATCCTTCTGAGCATTTTCTACCGTAATGATTCTAATAAACACCCAGGTTCTCTTAAGCCAACCCCTTCCCCCTCCCTCAGGGAGCGCGTTTATTTAAAAACACATTATTAATTTCTCTAGAAAAAACAAATTTAATTAAATTTGATTTCTTTTGGGGTCTCACAAATATATTTTTACTCATATTTAGGAAAACACACAGGGGCGTTTTGTACAGTCCTTTCTTCCTGAGGTTTTGGTTCGAAGATTTTGTATTGTGCTTTCGTTCGTCTTAGTTGGTTGCCTAGTATTTTCGTTGTAAGGGTTGGTACAGCTACAACGTTTGCCGAACAACTAGTCCAACAAATTTCCGTTTTTGTTTCTGACATACGCGCTCATTAATGATGAATTTCACTGCAGTCTGAAAATGGTAAAGAAGCCCTTAGAGTTTTCCCGGAGAAGGTCCAGCTAATTACAATTTCCTCTCTGTTTTCTCCTTCATCTGCATATAAATACATATAACAAATTTATCGAAATCCAGGGCTACTTTTCGTTTATTTGATTTTGCATAGTTGAAATATCCTTCTCTCTTCCTTCTAGCTACCATTGTCGACTCACTTCACTAAGGTCAAAGGGGTACATTTCTTAGCGCCAAGTCGAAAGCTTGTTGTGAAGAAAGTAGAGATTTTTGGCGATAAAGTTTGTAATATTGGTACTTTAAAGCTAAGCAAACATAGCTGATATACTACTTTGCAATTTCTTTTTGGTTTTAATGTCACTTTTTCCTGTGACTCTTTTCCCCAGCAATTGAGGTTCAGACGGTGTCCCTTAGAGGGACTTTGTTTTGGCAATGAGGAATCTCTTGGTCGAATGATGGAGCAACAATTGCGTACGGATGACGACGCTGAGAGAAAAGAGTCACAGGAAACCCAACAAATCGAGGTACTCCCAGCGATGAAGCGCATCAGAACACTCCCCATGATAATAACTGTAGAAAAGGCGAAAACAAGATATATTTCATTGACAAGACAAAAGCTAGAATATATGACCACAATGAGTTAGAAATCCCCCGTCTGAACTCGATCACGAACACCAGTATATGATTAGAGACCACTTGTGTAGATATGGCAGCTACTGCTTGCAAGGACGAAATGGTAAATTTATGGAGATAAACACAGACGTAAAATATTTTTAGTGCAATACAAAGAACTAACCTTGTACCTACAGCTTGCATATAAGAACCCCAAGAAAGATCTCGAGAGAACAAAAAACCAATAAGTCTCATAAATGAACATTGTTCACGAGGAGAACCATTCCCACGAGTTAATATCAGAATATAGTTCATGAAAGTTAGAGGGAAATTAGAACTTTCTTTTGAACGACATAAGTTGTCTCAAAAACTTCCTCAAAAACCAACCACTTCGTTTGCCTTTCTCTGATAGCCTGAAGGTTAGGATCTAAATCCTTTGCAATTTTGTTTTGTTCCTGCAGAGTTTCCTTGTTTCCAATGTCAGAGTACAAGGAAGTGTCATAAGCGGAAATGTTGATGTAGTGACGTAACTGAGCAGGAAGATCATTGATGTAGCGAAAGGAGAGAGTTGGGGCAAGAATAGCTTCTTGAGGAGTGCCAGTATCATTGGAATACTTATCGGATGTAATATGTAATTTAAAGCAAAGTCAATATTTAAAGAAACGACAGATTATCTCTTTTTGCTATTTTTTTAGTATATTGTGATGAAAGTTGTCCTTATAAAACCTACTGCAATCAGTTGTTGTTGTTTTTTAGTTTTAACGTCATTTTTCCCCAGCAATTGGGGCTCAGACGGTGCCCTTCAGAGGGACTTTGATTTGGCAGTGAGGAATTTCTTGGACGGATGCCCTTCTTGACGCCAACCAATGGCTTTTCTTTTTTTTTTCTTTGCAAAGTTCTAAATTCTCCTCGACAGCTCGGGGAATCGAACCTGGAACTCTTGGTTACTGTGCAGTTGCACTAACCATTAAGCCACGGTTCCTCAACCTACTGCAATCAGTAAATAAGCATAAAATGACTGCTTGTAATGATCATTTTGCAAAGGTCAACAAACATTACATTTATTTTCCTGTAGCAGAAGCACAACAGGTGTATAAAAGGCCCCTAACACAAGATTGTTGACTTTAATACGCATCCTCGTCGATTGAAAAAGCAATTTACATTAGCTAAAAGATATGCTAGGGCTTGTTGCAGGAGGGGAAAATATTAATAACCTCCGCCATGCAGATGACACGATTCTGGTAGCCACATCGATAGAACAACTTCAAGAATTAGTAGATAGGGTAGTCTTAGAAAGCGCAAAAAAGGGCTTACATGTCAACTTAAAAAAGAAAGAGTCCATGATGGTAACCAAAGAGAAGGATATTCCATCTTGTAACAACTTTGTTCATAACACAAAAATTAAGCAAGTGAACTGGTTTAGTTATTTGGGAAGCTTGATCACATCAGACGGTAGATGCGACAGGGAGATCAAACGAAGAATTGCAATTTCTAGAGAGACCTTTTTAAAACTAAAGAAAATCTTGTGCAATTTAAAGATCACCATATCAACAAGACTAAGGGTACTGGAATGTTAGGTGTTGCCGGTCCTAAAATATGGAAGTGAGACATGGACTGTTTTTAAAGAAATGAAAAAGTGAATCAATGCAGTGGAGAACAATGAGAGTACGATGGGAAAGTCATACAACATATGAAGAAATTTTAATTAAAGCAGACACACACAAAAAGGTGATGAAAACAATTAAGAAAAAGCAATTAAATTTCCTTGGACATTACATGAGAAAAGACGGCATGGAAAAGCTAGCACTTACAGGCAAGATAGCTGGAAAAAGAGATAGACAAAGGGTTACATTTCTGCAAAGAATTGTAGAATGAAGTGGGATGTCAGCGATTGAAGTTATTCGATGCACAGAAAGCAGGAACGATTGGCATAAACTGGTCGCCAATGTCATACGATAGGCCACAAGAAGAAGAAGAAAAAATATATTCTGGATATGGATGAGTCAATGGTATGGAACGATTTAATTTTTCTACGACCACTGACATAAAGGCTATTTAAGATATACCCTTGAAAATAACAGATGAGCGAAAGGGTTGTGGAACTTAATTAAACGTATTTGTTATCTTTGCGAGAGGAAAACGAGGATCAGAAAGTTAGCATAAAGAGTAGAAACGATTATGTTTGATTGCACAGAATACACAGATGCTAGCTCTAAGGTGAGTAAATGAAGTTATAGGAAAGTTTACTTGCAACCAAAGATTTCTTGCATTCGAATCTGATAAAGTACTTATGACAAAGTGTAAAACGTGATTTACTGCTTAAAAGCAAGTTCGAGGCAATACATCCGGTGAGCTTGTATTTTCATTAGCATATAATTTTCTTCCGGATCGTGGCTACACCTGTGGCTGCACCTGTGGCTACACCTTTATTAGTTCAAAAGTAGAGCTAAGACAAAGCACGTCTCTTTCTTCACTGTACGTAACCTACTTTTAGATTTCTCATTAAAAGCGACTGTGCTACTGGGTAAATATTAGAATTAATTTCCTGAATTTTTTACTTTTTTTGTGACTTTGTTTAATATCAGACTGGGACGAAACAATGGCAAGAATGTCAAGAGATAGGAAATTGAGTAACTCTTGGTGAAACACGTACTTGGCTACTTCTATTCAAGTAAACTTAATTATGGTCTTCTTTGGAATTGGTCCAGGGCATGAATTGTATTGGAATAATCAACAGTTAACTGGATAAATATCTTTATAAATTATGCGAGGCATTATGTCATAGTGAAGGAAATGTTCTCAGACAAAAAATGTGAAAATTTATTCAGAGTAACCACTGTATGGAATCATTTATTCGCAAAGGGTTTGTAAATGGAATGTATGGAGCCTTGAAGAATGGAATTATACCAACCTAGAACATCTAATAAATTATGCTTGCAGAAAGAGTACATTCCTGCTTGTCAATGCTGTAAACACTACTACAGTTGGGTTTTTTTATCTACAGCCATAGAAGGAATTTTAAGCCTTTGAATTTCTGTTTCTTCATTTGTAGTTTAAATTCATTGAGGCTGTAAAATAGGATACCTTCAAAATTATAATCCTAGATTAAGACTCCATTAACATTTTGTAATTAGTGGAACTTTGATCATTTTGAATTAATCAAACAAACAACGCATTTATCATTTCATTGAAAATATATTTCGAGAAGGATTTTCTCATCATCAGTTCTAAAAGAATATAAAAATAGCTTAAAAACAGTATAAAGCAAAAAATATTGTCAATAAAATGATAAACTCGTTGTTTTGATTAATTTAAATAAATTTATTCCACTACGTTTATTGCATACAAATTATTGTTATCATTTTATTCACTTTTAGATTCCCAGAAGAGGTTTGAGCAGCCGTGGCTTAATGGCTAGTGCAGTTGCACAGTAACCAAAAAGTTCCAGGCTCGATGCCCCGAGCATTCGATTCCCGAGCGTTCGATTCCCGAGCGTTCGATTCCCAAGCATTCGATTCCCGAGCGTTCGATTCCCGAGCGTTCGATTCCCCGAGCGTTCGATTCCCCAAGCAGGCGAGGAGAAATTGGAACTTTACAAAAGAAAAAGCCATTGGTTGGCGTCAGGAAGGACATCCAGCCCAGAAATTCCTTACTGCCAAAACAGAGTTCCTTTGAAGGGTACCGTCTAAGTCTTAATTACTGGAGGGATGGGGATGACATTAAACCCCCCCAAAAAATTATCGGTATAGGTGTACAAATTGATTTGTGATTTGATTTGGTTTGATTATTACTGAGGTACGTAAAAATAACAGCAAAGGAAAGAAATGTATTGGAAGTATTTATATTTGAGAAAAATCAGTACAGAATTGTCATTTTTGCTACAATGTTATTTATAAAGAGCATAAATTTTGGGTAATATTAATTTTGAATTAAATACATGTGTCAGAGTTTTAAATAAATAAAACAATCTGAACTAAAATGAACTATATGAATTCACTTGGCTGTATAAAATATAATTGTTGGCCCCCGAACTTGTAATCCTGGCGCCAGGGTGAGTTTTGCTTCCAGATGGTTGAGCTAGCACAGATAGACAGGTGGACATTTTATAGAATTTTTATCACATTTCTCTTCCAATGAGGAAACATTTTGCCATAAAAAGGCATAAAAATAACATAAGAAAAGAAAAAAATTAAAGAGAGTACCTGAGGCTTATAGTGAGTCGAGCCTCTTTAAACAACCACTCTCATTAACTAACACGATCAGGAAACAGACAGCGTCCTCTGGTCATAGATAAGACTCCAGGTAGTAACATAAATAAGAATATTTAACAAAAAGACACTGATCAATAACAGACAACGTCCTAATTGCTTCAATCTTAAGTGAAATAGCTTTTAATTTTACCTTTAGGTATGGACACAAAAAATTAGAAAGAGAATTTAAACACTGTTTTCCTTCTTTCAAATTCAAACGAATGGCATGATCAACCTACTTTCTATCTTTCTGTTTTCGGCCTTCTTCCAACTCTGAGGTAGGGTCAGCTGCTGGGCATCTCCTTCTCAACTCTTCCCGTTCTTCCCACATAGCTGGTCGTGCGCCTACTTCCCTCATATCTCGTTCAATACTATCCCTCCATCGAATCTTCTGCCTTCCCCTGCTTCTTTTTCCTTCCACTTCCACTTTTGCCCTGTAGACACTCTTCAGGATGTGATCAGCCTGCTTTCCTTCTTCACTAAAATTGACCAAGGCAACCTACAATCTTTCCGAACTTTTTTTTTTGACTTTGATATTTTGCTAAAACATTGCTCTCTAACCATTACCTCTCTAGGAACAAACAAATGCAGTCAGTAGCTAAATATTCTTTATTTTATGGTTCGGCTGTACTTTGAAGTAAATTAGTTTGAAATACAAGTAGCAGAAATTCAAATTGTTTGATGTTTGGATGCTAGTGAAGTATTTCTGTGAGATGTCCCATGAAACAGCCAAGGTTAAGAATCTTAAATAAATAAAAAATAGAGACTTTAGCTGAGCACAGAACACAAGTACCTTATTACTAAAGCAAATAATTCCAGTTTTTTTGAAATTCGAAAAACTTTTTAGTAAGGCTGAAATTTAGTACTTGACAAAATACCTGGTCGTTGACAGTTTAGTCAGTTGAAATTTAGTCACAACACAAAAATTCAATTACTAAACATTAATTTTTCACCTAAAATATGGAGAAAATAAAAAGCTCCTTTAAAAATTAATTTTATTGAATTTTACGTATTATCTTTCTGTCTGAAAGGCCAGAAGTTTTGACAAAGCAATATTAAAGAAGAATGTTCACCAAATAGGGTGTGTAGTCAGCGGTGTAAAAATGGGTGGGATTATTTAACCAGAATCCATTGGTATCCCTGATAATTAAGTAAATGTTAGACTTAAATTTTAGTAATTGGCTTTAGCTGTATTTTCTATACGTTTCCATAAATCAAGAAGTATATATTAGCTTTATCAAATCAGTAACGTAACTTTACCAATAAAAAAATAATCATCTTTTGGAAAGATACTTTTGTCTGACATAGACATTAATTGTAAAAATATATACCACAAGATGCAGTCAGCAAATTCTGTACTGTAGACTTCACGAATAAGTATGGTGTTGTATATAACTTGAAGGAACAGGCATTTGGAGGTAAGATGATGCAGCCAGCAAATTCTGTAATGTAGACTTCACGAATAAGTATGGTGTTGTATATAACTTGAAGGAACAGGCATTTGGAGGTAAGATGATGCAGCCAGCAAATTCTGTAATGTAGACTTCACGAATAAGTATGGTGTTTTATATAACTTGAAGGAACAGGCATTTGGAGGTAAGATGATGCAGCCAGCAAATTCTGTAATGTAGACTTCACGAATAAGTATGGTGTTGTATATAACTTGAAGGAACAGGCATTTGGAGGTAAGATGATGCAGCCAGCAAATTCTGTACTGTAGACTTCACGAATAAGTATGGTGTTGTATATAACTTCAAGGAATAGGCATTTGGAGGTAAGATGATGCAGCCAGCAAATTCTGTTCTGTAGACTTCACGAATAAGTATGGTGTTGTATATAACTTGAAGGAATAGGCATTTGGAGGTAAGATGATGCAGCCAGCAAATTCTGTTCTGTAGACTTCACGAATAAGTATGGTGTTGTATATAACTTCAAGGAATAGGCATTTGGAGGTAAGATGATGCAGCCAGCAAATTCTGTTCTGTAGACTTCACGAATAAGTATGGTGTTGTATATAACTTGAAGGAATAGGCATTTGGAGGTAAGATGATGCAGCCAGCAAATTCTGTTCTGTAGACTTCACGAATAAGTATGGTGTTGTATATAACTTGAAGGAATAGGCATTTGGAGGTAAGATGATGCAGCCAGCAAATTCTGTACTGTAGACTTCACGAATAAGTATGGTGTTGTATATAACTTGAAGGAATAGGCATTTGGAGGTAAGATGATGCAGCCAGCAAATTCTGTTCTGTAGACTTCACGAATAAGTATGGTGTTGTATATAGCTTGAAGGAATAGGCATTTGGAGGTAAGATGATGCAGCCAGCAAATTCTGTTCTGTAGACTTCACGAATAAGTATGGTGTTGTATATAACTTGAAGGAATAGGCATTTGGAGGTAAGATGATGCAGCCAGCAAATTCTGTTCTGTAGACTTCACGAATAAGTATGGTGTTGTATATAACTTGAAGGAATAGGCATTTGGAGATAAGATGATGCAGCCAGCAAATGTTATGGCTTCGAAAGAAAACAAGAGTTTTTCTCTGAATTCTCTTTTTCCCTTACAAAAAGAGAAATTATTCATATTGTACTGTGTTGCTCTAATCAAGAGGAAGTCAACATCAGATCTTTCATGTCTTCCACAAACAACTGCTTGATCCCCGATACCATTTAATTAAAAATATAATTTACTACCAAAGTAGATCTATGGTTATGAATGAAAGCGTGATAATAATCTCGTTAGTTGGTTAACTATTTTCTAATAACTAACTATATTTGTAATTGAATAAGCTTCTGTATATTAGTAATACTTATGGACTTAATAGTTGTCAGTTTCATCTAAATAAATACATGTGTAGTTGTTTATTTTTTTATATTATTCATACAGGATTACAAACAAGTTAAAAGTAAACAACTTTCTTGTTTGAGCTGTAAACATTAATATACTAAAAATTAAAACATATGAACATTGACAAACTTTGATCATGCAAAATAAAGTGTACTCCGAATATAGCAACCTTGGAAATCGTACAAGAAAATCGACTACGATGGTATGGGCATGTAGAAAGGAGAGATGGAGAGTATGTGGGGAAACGATGAATGAACATGGGCTTGCTAGGAAGAAGGAGAAGGGGACGACCAAGGCGCAGATGGATGGATAATATCAAGGAGGACATGGCAGAAAAAGGACTGAGAAAAGAAGATGCACAGGACCGGACGAAGTGGAGGAGTAAAGTTCTCTTTGACGACCCCTAACGGGAGAAGTCGATTCAAAAAGAAAAGAAAGAAAATCTTACAAAGTAAAGAAAATATTCAATATTTTTCATTGATTTCATTTATTTTTCAACTATTCTTTTGGTGTCATCTTCACACAAATGAAGCTCAAGCTGATATTCAAATAAAATCTCCTTTTTCTTTCCCTAGCATTAACACTTAACACCACGTAATTGTTTGTAAGTATATATACCTTTAGGCTATCATGTTGAGTTTTTTCATACATAACAACACTGACAGAGTATGAAACTGTATACAGGCATGTAAAAATAGTTGCAGTATACTTTTTTTGGAAAGGTTTCCAGTATAATTAACCAAAGAAAAGCATATCATAGTAGCTGGGGGCTTTAATTGTCCTGATATTGATTGGGAAAACATGACTGTCAGGAGAGGAGCAGTAGTTAGTGAAATCCAACAAGCACTCACTCATTGACCTATCAATAGAACATCGTCTTACCCAAGTTCATAAGCAGCCTACATGTGATGGAAATGTGTTAGATTTAGTATTTACAGATTGTAACAGTACTATTTATATTGTATCACATAAAGTCAAGGACAAGCATGAATGCATCCGATGTTAAACCTGCCTTACGTAAGACCCAGCGGGTGCACTCCTATATATAAAAAATTGTACTCATTCTAATTCAGAATATTTGATAAATATTTACTGAAATTATAATTTGGGATTCACCCTTTTTCACTAACATTCCACTAACTTGCTTTCACTATTAATGATAACTCTTTGCAAGTGTCTTTTACAAGTGTCTTTT
>RDPX01000351.1:268451-294183 GCA_003991215.1 Morbakka virulenta | reverse complement strand
TGTGGTGCTGGAGAAGAGTACTAAAGATTCCGTGGACCAGAAGAGAAACTAACAAATCCGTTATTGACAGAATAGCACCCAAAATAACTTTAGAAGGGCGAATAGTAAAGCAAAGGCTAAGATACTTTGGGCATGTGATGAGAAAAGATGGTTGTCTCGAAAAGGACCTCATGCTGGCCAAAATTGAGGGAAAGAGGACAAGAGGACGACCAAGACAAAGATGGATGGACGGTGTATGTGAAGTCACGGGCAGAAATCTCTCTCAGCTGAAAGACGACGTACGAGACAGAGTAAAGTGGAGGCAGACTGTGCATGACGTCACCAGGAGTCGCATCCGACTCGACGGAACATGATGATGATCATCCATTATGTATATATCATATTTATATATCATATATATCAAATATATGTATCCTATATATATTATATATGTTATATATATCAGCCTGTAATAGTTGAACAGCCTGAAAGATAGTAGTGATAAAATTACGTTTTATTTCTGTAACTCTAAGAGACTAAAAAAAACATTTTTACCTGTCAGTTTATTAAACCTTTCACTCACTGGGTTGTTTACTTGTTTTTCTTATTATTGTTGTTGTTGTTCTTTTTTTTTCTTCTTTTACTACAATATCTCCTCCTCTTTCTTTCTTTCCTCTCCTCTCCTTGGTGTTGTTTCAGCTGTCAGGCGTCAGCAGTGAGAATCTTCTGGCAATTTTTATGTTCCCTCAGTCAAAACTTTTTCAAGTTCCTCTCGAAACCTGTGATCATTATTCATGCCTTGAGGCATGACAAATAATTTGCCTTGTAAATACTACATTTTACACAATAGATTCGTAGCTAGCAAATATGTCGAATTGAAAACAATCGTATGATTTTTGTTCGATTTCTTGATTTTAATTAATTTGAGATATACCTATTTACACTATATGTGGTATATCACCTACTATATACTGTATATACTCAATAAATATAAATAAATATATATATATAGAGAGAGAGAGAGGGATGGATCGAACTACACTTGCTACTCCAGGTTTGTCCTGTTGAGAACTCTTGTCTTTGCTTCTGAGTGTGCTCATATTCACCAAAGTTCCACATAAATGTCTGAATTGCAGTTGATGGTGGCCTCTGATGGAATGCGAAAAGGCAGAGGTTTCATCTTAAGCTGTTGAGCTGCAGGACAGTAAAACACGTGTCTGATCGAATTATATATATATATATATATATATATATATATATATATATATATTTATTTATTTATAACCTAATATTTATTTAGGAAAGATGAAAGGTTTAATTCGAAATAAATAGTCAATGAAGAAGTCAATGAAGAAGTAAATAAAATAAAATTTTAGCCTTCCCCAATGGGCTAACGAGAGTGATAGAAATGAGAACTTAAATCTCTTTGATCTCGCAGGCAAGTGGGTTTATTTTCTGTATTTGGTATCGAGGTTAGTTAGTGTGCTTATGTCGGCTCTATCAAAAACTGTTTTAGTATTACTCCACTCTAACATATCAACTTGCCTTCTGTATTGTCATCGCAGTCATCAGAGGTTAAGAGTGTGCCTCTTCTACCATATATCATATTTCAACACTTTCTGACCCTTAACCCTAAGGTCCTCATCATACCACACCCAACATCCTTCATTTCAGATTTAATTTTTCTTACCATTTCTTTTCTCGTACAAGAACTGCATGTGGTCACTAGACAACAGAATATAATTATGGCCTCGCCTTGAGATGTAGCCTAGCCAGTGAGTCTGACTCCTAGTCTTTTTTCATTACATTATAATTAATGATGTATAAAACATCCTTATACAATGATGTATAAGACATCCTTATACATCAATTATACATCTTAAACATCCTACATTGCATAAGCAACAGATGTATAAGGATGATTGTTAAAAGTAACGTTTCTGTAAGCATCACCTTTCAAGTTTATCACTTTTGCGAATATCATTTTACTACGAAGTATTATATCCAAAAACCATATTAATTACAATCATTTTTTCTACGTAATATTTTTGTAAGCTTTATTTTTAAAAGGGTTATTTCTTTTGGGATTATTTGTTTAAAGATTGCTTTCATATTATACATGCATAATTCATGCATATATTATATGAAAGCAAGTATGCATAGTTTAACTGTCATCTGTATGGGCATAATTTTTTTTAAAAGGGTTATTTCTTTTGGGATTATTTGTTTAAAGATTGCTTTCATATTATACATGCATAATTCATGCATATATTATATGAAAGCAAGTATGCATAGTTTAACTGTCATCTGTATGGGCATAATTACTGTACTTTCATATTTTATGTATTAAAAGAATATTCATAGACATTACTTTTTATAACGTCTTTATAAAGGTAACTAAGGTCGTGGCTATCTCATGTCAACTTGCTGTCGTACAAAACATGAATATCGCATATAATATCTTGGTCAAAGCTTTTTCGTTGGCACTCGACAGGATCAAGGCACCATAATAAAAACGGACAAGTCAACGAAATTTTTATCAATGTAAAAGGTAGAGACGATCAAGAAATTAGTTGTAATTACTTTGGTATGTTTTAGATCTTCCATCAAAAAGAATTAAGAAATACGTTTTTGCCGAATTCAAGGTTTTATATACCCAGCTTCAACAACTGAACCCAAAATCAGAGCAAGGTCAAAAAGCGCTCAAGGCAAGACTTGCTGACCTTGCACACTCCTTTTTTGTTCTTGAGAATATCCAATTCTCTCTGATTCTTTGGTACGAGTAACCGAGAGATATTTCGAAAGAAAAATTTCAATTGATTTTATACGTAACTAAACTTAAAACTGGCGAGTAACCGACAGATATTTCGAAAGAAAAATTCCAATTGATTTTATACGTAACTAAACTTAAAACTGGCGAGTAACCGACAGATATTTCGAAAGAAAAATTCCAATTGATTTTATACGTAACTAAACTTAAAACTGGCGAGTAACCGACAGATATTTCGAAAGAAAAATTCCAATTGATTTTATACGTAACTAAACTTAAAACTGGCGAGTAACCGACAGATATTTCGAAAGAAAAATTCCAATTGATTTTATACGTAACTAAACTTAAAACTGGCGAGTAACCGACAGATATTTCGAAAGAAAAATTCCAATTGATTTTATACGTAACTAAACTTAAAACTGGCGAGTAACCGACAGATATTTCGAAAGAAAAATTCCAATTGATTTTATACGTAACTAAACTTAAAACTGGCGAGTAACCGACAGATATTTCGAAAGAAAAATTCCAATTGATTTTATACGTAACTAAACTTAAAACTGGCGAGTAACCGACAGATATTTCGAAAGAAAAATTCCAATTGATTTTATACGTAACTAAACTTAAAACTGGCGAGTAACCGACAGATATTTCGAAAGAAAAATTCCAATTGATTTTATACGTAACTAAACTTAAAACTGGCGAGTAACCGACAGATATTTCGAAAGAAAAATTCCAATTGATTTTATACGTAACTAAACTTAAAACTGGCGAGTAACCGACAGATATTTCGAAAGAAAAATTCCAATTGATTTTATACGTAACTAAACTTAAAACTGGCGAGTAACCGACAGATATTTCGAAAGAAAAATTCCAATTGATTTTATACGTAACTAAACTTAAAACTGGCGAGTAACCGACAGATATTTCGAAAGAAAAATTCCAATTGATTTTATACGTAACTAAACTTAAAACTGGCGAGTAACCGACAGATATTTCGAAAGAAAAATTCCAATTGATTTTATACGTAACTAAACTTAAAACTGGCGAGTAACCGACAGATATTTCGAAAGAAAAATTCCAATTGATTTTATACGTAACTAAACTTAAAACTGGCGAGTAACCGACAGATATTTCGAAAGAAAAATTCCAATTGATTTTATACGTAACTAAACTTAAAACTGGCGAGTAACCGACAGATATTTCGAAAGAAAAATTCCAATTGATTTTATACGTAACTAAACTTAAAACTGGCGAGTAACCGACAGATATTTCGAAAGAAAAATTCCAATTGATTTTATACGTAACTAAACTTAAAACTGGCGAGTAACCGACAGATATTTCGAAAGAAAAATTCCAATTGATTTTATACGTAACTAAACTTAAAACTGGCGAGTAACCGACAGATATTTCGAAAGAAAAATTCCAATTGATTTTATACGTAACTAAACTTAAAACTGGCGAGTAACCGACAGATATTTCGAAAGAAAAATTCCAATTGATTTTATACGTAACTAAACTTAAAACTGGCGAGTAACCGACAGATATTTCGAAAGAAAAATTCCAATTGATTTTATACGTAACTAAACTTAAAACTGGCGAGTAACCGACAGATATTTCGAAAGAAAAATTCCAATTGATTTTATACGTAACTAAACTTAAAACTGGCGAGTAACCGACAGATATTTCGAAAGAAAAATTCCAATTGATTTTATACGTAACTAAACTTAAAACTGGCGAGTAACCGACAGATATTTCGAAAGAAAAATTCCAATTGATTTTATACGTAACTAAACTTAAAACTGGCGAGTAACCGACAGATATTTCGAAAGAAAAATTCCAATTGATTTTATACGTAACTAAACTTAAAACTGGCGAGTAACCGACAGATATTTCGAAAGAAAAATTCCAATTGATTTTATACGTAACTAAACTTAAAACTGGCGAGTAACCGACAGATATTTCGAAAGAAAAATTCCAATTGATTTTATACGTAACTAAACTTAAAACTAGCGAGTAACCGATAGATATTTCGAAAGAAAAATTCCAATTGATTTTATACGTAACTAAACTTAAAACAGGCGAGTAACCGATAGATATTTCGAAAGAAAAGTTCCAATTGATTTTATACGTAACTAAACTTAAAACTAGCGATATATTGCGAGATCCAATTCACATTGAGAAAGCTAGATAACGAATATCAATTGTTAGCACTAACAACATACAAAGGGCCATCCTTTTTGGCACCGACGGGACGAAAGGTAACAAAACATAACAAAACGAAAACAACCAAATCTTATCTTAAAATTCTTAATATATCATAACAAGAGTAGGAAATCTTCCCAGTTATGTCGTAACGAGTGAAGGAAGTCTTATCCTACACTCCTACACTTAACTTACGTGGATATGAAAGGAATTTTGAAACAAATTGCCATAAAAAAAAGCAATCATGCAAGATAAATGTGTGGAATATAACAATCAAATTACGATTGCACAATAAACAGTTCCTCTAATCAGAAATATATCGTTAATAACGATTAACACTTGACATCACTTTGAATGAAAGGCCTTTGAGAGAACTTTATTACCCTGGTTTTGGTTTAAGAATAACAAGAGAAATTTTCTGGAACTATCCGGTCTCGCTTTCGCAAGGATACCTTGACGTCAATACACATGAATAATATAATCTGAAGGAAATAAGACTTAGTAAAATGTGTTTCAAAACTGCGGGCGCGGTTGGAATTCTGGAAAACTCAACATGTGTCACTGCAACCAAATTGAAATCTAATGAAAACCAATTTGTTTTTGGTTTTGGTTTTAACTTCATTTTCCCCAGTAATTGGGGCTCAGACGGTGCCTTTCATATGTACTTGGATTTAGCAGTGAGGAATTTCTGAGAGATACTTTTCCCATCATAAGCCTGACGATGGGAGAAGTAGCTTTCGAAACGTAGCTTAGAAAAAGCTTACAACTCATGATAGGATGAAGCTCTTACATCTAAGAAAGCAGTATGTTCATGGTTACCCTTGACAATGTTCATCCATCCTTAGTGTTTACTGCACTAAAAGAATAGCAAGATTATTTACCATTTTTAAATGTTTTGGTTACAAAACCTTTTTTGAAACCGAAGGCCAATCGTCACTGGCCAATATATGCGTTGACACTTGTCCAACACTATGTAGAATTGAACTCAAGTTCATTTAACCTTGCTGTCGTTATTTACCCTACTGACAACTTTTTAGTATATAAAAATAAAATGAAGCAATTTCTATGGAATAATGGCTACCCTGACGATGAATTAGACAAAATTATGCTCCATAAGTTACCTAGCTTTGAAAATTCTATAGCTTCTATACACCTTAAACTACCCTGGATAGCTCTGCTCTATATTAAATTTGAAATTCAAACTACCAAGGAAGTTTCTGAACGCTATCGTTGAACAAACTTAATTCTGTTCTTTTTTCACGAAAATTTCTTTCGTAATTTACAAAAGATGTCTTGTTTGCTACAAATTTAACTACGGTTGTTTAAAACTGTGCTGATGTAATGCCAGGCACGTGGGCCATACTTCCTTAAAATTGATTGATAGAATAATACATGTGCCTACCGTTTAAAAAAAAACTTTATGTTCATCGTATTGAGCCAAAAAGGCAATGCAAGACTCTACTCTAAATTGTAGTGATTCAGCTTCAACATCATATGTACTGCTGAACCATGAACGGAGTAAAAATTTCTTGCTTAGACAGTTTGAATGAAATGATTAGCAGAGTGAATCAGTTCGGCCTTACATTTAGAGGCAAAAGAGTTAGAGGCAATTCATACCCAATTATTATCACTTTCTCTTCTTAGGCAAAAAAAAGCTTGTGTATAGTTTTTAGCTGTATTATAAAACCAAGTCAAAAATATTGCTTGTTTTCATTGATGCCTTTGTTTACTTTGGCCAATAAAAAATGGCTTTCTCCCTCTTTTTTTGGTTTTCCGATGAAAACTCACCTGACATCTTTTTTTATTTTGTCATGGTGGTCCAGTCGAGTACTATCGAAAAAGATTTTAACCAAAATGGACATGGCTTTAATTGTGGTAACTAATTCTCTGGGTTAATGTTGCTTTCTTTTGGGTGGCTTAATATTTGTTTTCTGTTATGTTTGGTCTCTAAGCTCTCCTTCTTTAGCTGCATTCTTATTAGCAGTATTACTACAGTGGATCTTTCTTATGCTAACTAACTCTCTTTTCTCGTTATCCTATCCTGGTACTTTTATTTATATCACTTGCCTTCTAAATTAGCTTTCGTTTTGCTGCTCTTACAACTTGGTCATTCTCACTAGAAAGATGCCTTATCGTCAATTCATTCTTGATCGCACACTTCTTAATGTACCCGACATATNTTGTCATGATGGTCCAGTCGAGTACTATCGAAAAGATTTTAACCAAAATGGACATGGCTTTAATTGTGGTAACTAATTCTCTGGGTTAATGTTGCTTTCTTTTGGGTGGCTTAATATTTGTTTTCTGTTATGTTTGGTCTCTAAGCTCTCCTTCTTTAGCTGCATTCTTATTAGCAGTATTACTACAGTGGATCTTTCTTATGCTATCTAACTCTCTTTTCTCGTTATCCTATCCTGGTACTTTTATTTATATCACTTGCCTTCTAAATTAGCTTTCGTTTTGCTGCTCTTACACTTCTTAATGTACCCGACATATCTGATCACAGAATGGTACAAACTAAAATAAGAATATGTTTTTTTCTAGTCAAAGCAAAAGCCAAATGCAAGAAAATACAACCTTGAAACACTGACCACTACTGCCAGAATACCATTTCAACTTAAACTTACAAACAGATTCAGTCCCCTTGGTGAAATATCAGAACCAGAAGATATTTGTAATGAAATCTCAAATGGAATATTGAAAAGAGCAAAAGAAATACTGCCACCTCAACAGACCCAATGTGACCAATGCATGTCAACAAACAAAAGAAGCAATTGAACAGAATCGTAAAGCAAGGAAAGAGCATGGGTATAAATCTGCTGAATACCGAACCACAAAAACAAAAGCTAAAACAGTGGTCCAACAAGACCGTCTGAAACAAATTCAAGAAGAAATTGATAAAGTAAGTGCGCTTCCACCTCACAAACAATTGTATGCTGCCCTGAAAAGACTAGAAAGCAAAGCAAAGCATATCAGTTAGGGACTTAAAGACAAAAATGGTAACAGAATTACCGATAGGACAAAATCTTTGGACTTAATTTTATGAAGAATTGTATCATAATACCCCACCTGATAGTAATAATGATGATGAGTACCAAGATGATCCAGGGCCAACAGTACTAAAAAGTGAAATTGAAAATGCCATTCGCTATTTGAAACTTGTAAAAAGTGCTAGATTAGATTGTATATATTCTGAATATATAAAAGCAGGCGGAGAGCCCCTTGTAAAAGCTCTCCTACATCTATACAACTAGATACTAAGAACAGGAAAAATTGAAAAAAAGTTCAAACAGGCACTGATTGTGGTTATTTACAAGAAAGGTAGTAGAATGGAGAGTGAAAGTCATCTCCCAATCAGTCTATTGAGTCACATTTACAAAGATTTTATGGGCATAATTGCGACTCGTGTTAAGGGAGACCTGTATGCCTGCTTCCCCTCCATCACAGGCAGCCTATCAACTGGGAAGAGGAACAACAGAACAAGTTATTGCCTTGGAGCAAATTATTGAGAAGTCAATAGAGTTCAATAGTCCTGTGCATATTGCATTCATTGGCTTCTGAATGGCCTTCGATAGCATAAAACTGGAAAAACTGTGGAACATTCTTGAAACAACAAATATAAATAGAGGATACATTATTAACATCTTAAAACCAACGTGTGATGATTCCACGGCACAAAAAAAACTGACATCGGAATCACCAGGTCAGTTAAAATTCTGAAAGGAGTTGAGCAAGGGTATATTCTTTCAGCATTGTTGTTCTGTGTTGTGATAGCCATGGTGATATTGAAGGCTAAGTCAGAGTGTATTTCAGGGTTCACTATCGGTGACAAACTAATTTAAAATCTCTTTTATGCAGACGACATTGCACTTACAAATAACTCTAGGGAAGAACTACAAAAATTTCTTGACTGCTTAGTAAAATACTCAGCTAAAGTTGGACTTTTTATCAACATTTCAAGCACAAAATGTATGACAACCGATCCACACAGCAATTTTGATTTATGAATAAATGGCAGTACCATAGAACAAGTATACAATTTTGTATATCTTGGGCATAAACTCTCTTCCACTAATAATGGATTAACATCTGTTAAACACAAAATAAGTCTAGGATGGGCGACCTTTTAGAAAAACAGACTGTTATTGACTTCAAAAACAGTACCATATCAAATCAAAACCGCATTTTAAAATATTTACATACTCCCAGCTGTTTTTATGGTTTGAAGTGCATTAACTGGACAACTTCCTTGTTGCAGAAAGTAAAAACATTTCAAAATCATATAATGAAATTTATGACTGGCAGCAGACTAACAGATCACACCCAATTAAGAAACTCCTCAGGATCACAGTACTGATACCAATCACTCCAGTAATCAAGAGCAAGGTAGTAAAACTCTTTGGGGCCATCAAAATATCTGAAATAGGATTATCTAAAAGTTGTCTAGAAGGGATGGTAGAAGGAAAGAGAAAACGCCGTACCAAAGCTGGCGTGAAAACATTTACAGTTAATCACAGTTAGCTTTAGACCAACTTAATATTATAACGAAAGTTCGGAATCAATTGAAAATACATCCACATGTTAGTGCGCAATCTGGTTTAACTGGAGACAGCGTCACATGATGAACTCGATCAGCTTTAACAAGACCTTGTTTCAGTTTCCCTGAATTTCTTGGTTTGCTATATTTCGACCTGTTTAAACAATTTAACCCAGCTCTTTGTTATTCAGGATTTATTTGAGGTCATCTCTAATGTTTTATATGCAGATTTCACATCTAAGTGTTATCTTTAAATTGTACGTGATGCCCCATTTGTCCATAATTATGTGTATCATATATGTACAGCTTTTGCGTTGGTGTAATTTTCTTTCTTCTCCGACAATAGCCTTTTTGTTGCTGTCCTAGTTATTCTGAAACGATCATCTCTTAAGATCTTAAAGATTGAAGCAAAGGGTTAACCTATAACCCCTTTCAAGTTGAATTTACATTAAAAATAGGCTTAATGCCATTTTGTCATTTTTAAGGCCACTGGAATCACCTCCATGATTGATGACTTTTGTTTCAAAATTCCAAGAATATTTTAGGACTTACTGAGTGAAATGGAAGGTTGAATTCAACAGCGATAACCTATACACGGATGAGATTGTACTGAGTTGCAATGCTACTTGCTAGTTTTATGAAAAAGGGGATTGGTGCAAGACAAGTGAACGACTCTTCTAGGAACTGTGGAACATCTATAATTTTGTACTGAGTTGCAATGCTACTTGCTAGTTTTATGAAAAAGGGGATTAGTGCAAGACAAGGAAACACCTCCTCTAGAAACAGTGGAAGATCTATGATTTGCACGTTGAGCCATGTAAACCTACAGGGGACAAAGCAGACTGTAGGATTCCAGACAAACGTTTTAATATTTCCAGATATCTAAAGAATATACACCGTATAATAAATGACAATGGGCAAATTTCTTAGGTGCCGAATACAAATATTTTTGAAATTTTACTATTGACAGAAAAATAATAAAAAACAATTTCTTATGCCTTAATTATTAGTTTTTTATGTATGTCTTAGTAAGATCTTTGTGCATCTTTCTTTAATGGTGCCTTTCGCGTTAGTAAAATTTGTTTAAGACTCTAAAAGCAAAAACTCCGCACAATATCTTGCAAAATCTTTTTAAAATAGGTACCCCTGTACGATGTGTAAATGCACTTGATCCTGTTATTTCTTTATAATCAATTGAAAAGTACTTATTGTTTCATTTAGCGTCAAAAAAACAAATAATTTTTTTAATGATATCATTAATTATAAGACAAGAAATTTACAAAAAACAACAGGAAAAATCCAAGCCAGCAAGTTGTTCAAGAATTTTTTATATGTTCTTATGCAGTAGCAAACTAGAAGCATTTTGATACAACACTCCTTAAATGAGTGAAATATTGGAAAGCTGCATTTGGCGAGTTTGATAATACGTTCAGGGAGGCTATCTGTCTTCATTTTTTAAGAAAACTGAAGATGCAAAAGTAACAAGTGCATCTCTTTTTTACCAAAGAATAACATTCTGCAAAAAAAACATAGTCAAATTATGAAAATTCTGAAATTTATGGACTCAGAGGAAGCAACAGATGTAGGAGCTTTATCATGTGTTGAGTCGTGAGTTTTTCTGTGCTACGTTTCGAGAGATACTTCTCCCATCGTCAGGCTGACGATGGGAGAAGTATCTCTAAAGTTGCACACTATTTTAGTGATTGACTGACATTAAGTATTGTGTGGGCATTTATTTTAGTCTGTTTTGATGCCATAAAGAAACACTATTGTACACCTAAAGTAAACAGATGTGCACAATATCATTCTCCGAATGGAGGCATTTAGTGATACAAATTTGATAGCTAAGCAAGGGAATCTGTCAAAATCCATCGGGACTAGTATTTTTCCTGGATTTTTTCTAAAATAAAAGAATAGAAGTTAGTACTAAATTATAAGGTAGTTGACATAGTAGTTTTAATTGTAGGGGTATACTAACAGCTGAAGAAAATAACTATTTCTAATTACGATCACGGTCCCTATTTCAATAAAAAGCCCCATGGGAATGGGTTGATGGGAACAAAGTAATGGAAAAGAGACTAGGTAGGGAAAAAAGCAATCTGACAAAAAACAAACAAACACAATGCTACACTCCATATAATATTGCTTAACGTGCAATTGGAAGGCCATGTTTATTTAGGCTTACATTTGTGAAATAGCAAGATCTAGGATCGTTGACTTCTACGAAATGGAATATTCAAGGATTGTGATTTATTACAAAAAAGACATGCTGGTTCATTCTTTTTTTGACTTTTTTTGAGATTTAGCAGAGACACTGGGATCGTTGTATAGGAGTGGCACTAGAGCACATCAAAGTTGACAAATAATAAACAATGTGTAAAATCATATATATATATATATATATATATATATATTTGTGTAATTTTGTGTATTCGTATCAAAAAGTGCTCAATACATATAGCAGAACAATATACATAAGGTAAAACACGAAAAATAAGTATACACAAAATCACACACACACACACACACACACATATATATATATATATATATATCAACATTGCTCAATAACATAAGAATATTAGAGCTATCAAATGGCGAAAAACAAAAAAATCAACAACAAAATCAACAAAACGTCAGCTTAAAGTTTTGTTTAGCTGTTTAGCTGACGATTGTGAAAACATGAAACTAACAGTTCTAAGCTAAGTTTTGTTGATTTTATTGTCGTTTGCCACACACACACACACACACATATATATATATATATTATATATATATAGTTTTGAAAATCAGTATATCTTCTCTTACACATTAACGTGATGATAAAGTATTATTAAAGAATAAGCCCTTATTTCTTTTTCTGCTTGGAAGGGGCTGCTTGTGATCAGATGAATCCAGTAAGATTTAAAGCAATCAGCAATCGTAAAACATAACATTTCAGAAGAGTCACATACCCTACGTAATTGTTTGTGGAATGAGCATAGCTTCTCCCATTCTGCTACCAAGGTCCATCTTTTTCCAAAATAATGCAATACGATGGTTCTCCCTAAAAAACTTACTTTAAGACAAACTATTTTAAAATAGAATAAATGTACAACATTTGTATTTTCCAGATATTTTCTTTTCAATTCATGCATGGTACAAAGTTTCTTTCACGTACATATGGCTTACTATTCGCGATTTATCTACTTTATGCATTACCTTTTTTCTATGTTGAATGATCATAGAATAATAAGGTGGGATCAGGTCATTTCCGTGTGTCAAACACATGCCCAAAGGGATTAGTATGATAATTATTACATCTTTTTTGCCTAAAGGTGATCGCTGAATATTTGTTGTTATTCCTTTTCGTAAGAGTTAATAAAGAAGACCTTTTGATGTTACGTGTGACATAATGGGTTAATGTTAAATTACTGATTACATTTTATTTGGAATTATATCTGTTGAATTTTAAATCGTACTTTGCTACGGACAAGATATGTCCTAAAACCAGAGAACAGTGCCGCTTAAAGTTCCGCTTTGCAACTAAAAAAATGAATAAAGACAATAAAAGCATCCCTTTACGTACTTGCGTTTTTAAAAATGATAAAAAACACGAAAGATGCTTGATATAAGGAACAAACTGATGACTGGGATATATTCCTACCAAGAAAACGTTCCGTGCACCAAATGAAAAAGCAACATTGTGCACATACTCCCCTAACCGAAACACAAAATAAGTGAAAAAATGAAGACATTAGGTGTTTGACCTCCATGAGTTGATTTTACAGTCACAAGAGTACTTTTGCAGAAAAAATAAAACTTACAGAAGTAAAGCGTGAATGATGCAGAAGAGTGAATAAAGCAATATTCTAAATTAGTGAGTACAACTTGCGTCTGGAAGTGTAACATATGAAGCCTACTGTGTCACTTCTTTGCTACAGCGGTAACTGTAACACTAAAAATTTCACCCAATTATTTATAGAAATTTGTTTAACTAATCAGATTATACAAGCAGTTTTAACAGGTTTATCGATGAATTTTTTTGGCTTGCTGAATATTTTGGATTGTAAACAAAGAGCCTAATATGACATCAGTGAAACTGCACCATTAGATGTCATTTTAAAACGTTTATGAGTTCATTAATATCAATATTTAATCACATAAGACTAATCACATTTTTACATTCTAATTGCGTCATTTCCGATTGGTATTTTATATGTTTACACTATGCATTCCGATGTAAAATTCACAAGGTTAGTTACGTACCGAAGCAATGGCTCGAATACATAGGTGAGCTGTTTCCACGACGTGCTCCTCGCACGTCGTGGAAAACCATACACTTGTTCTAATTTTTACGTAGAACCATAGGAAGGTTTCTGTTGTAAATTTTCAGTGTTGTGCGTTTTTTTTAATCTGGCCCTGGAGACAGTAAGGCGAAAATCCCCTTTTTAACTGAATTCAAAAGAATAATCTTGTTACTCTAGTTATTGAACTAAAACGCTACATGAGCTGATTAGAGGAAATACGGAATGAGAAAGTGTCTATCTTTTGTACAAAATAACCTTACAATTGGGGTCTTTCGTGAAAAGTATGGAACGGTTAACTTGAAAACTATCTATAATCAATTGCAAATTCTCTGCCTGATATATTCAACGAGTCATCTTTATGTCCTTCAAAATGTATACCAGGCTGCAACTTTAGATCGCAATAAAATAAAGTAAAATGCAAAGTCCGAATATGAACACCTCCAAGATATCACAATGTCAAATACATTGAGTTTTTATTATTATTATTATTATTATTATTAAATTAATGTTTACACAGGATACAATACATATATGCAAAATATACATATAAACACATCAGTATTTTACATATACTGTAAAAACTGTTATCAATGTGGTCCTTTCTTGACACATTAGTAAACAAAAATGAAAAATGAAGAACATAATGAGAATAGGAAGCTGAAAACTACTTTGAGGTTGATTTAAGACTATTGGCACATAGTAAGACACTGAAAATGCTTAGAGGAACTAATCACTAAAATCTAAAAACCTAAAAATTTAAAAATGCTATTTGAAATCATTTTTTTAAAAATAATGCCTAATTTCTTAGTAAAATTTTTATAATTTTCCTTTTTACGTATTTCTAACGGAAGATCATTGTAAAGTCAACAACCTTGGTAATAGAACGATTGACGACCTAATTATTTTCAAAAATGTATATATATATATATATATACGTTTTTGAAAATAATTATATATATATATATATAAATAATTATATATATATATTTCTATGGTTTTCTTAGGATATTTTGACAACAAAATCTTGTTACTCTTAACTGTTTAAAAAGAAATGCTTAAAAAGATTTTTGCTAGTTAGATGCAAAGTCCAGCTGCAAAAGCAACAGTAATGAGGGAAACTTACAAGAAAGTAAATGACGCAAAGAATTTCAAATCTTCAGGGGCCTTTAGACCTATGTATATTGTTGACGACAAGTGTTCTAAGATAAAGGCTTCTAAAAATCATAACTCTGACTATGCTTTACTGTTGTCAATAATTCTGAANATATACGTTTTTGAAAATAATTATACGTATTAACGTATATATATATACGTTTTTGAAAATAATTATATATATATATAAATAATTATATATACATACTTCTATGGTTTTCTTAGGATATTTTGACAACAAAATCTTGTTACTCTTAACTGTTTAAAAAGAAATGCTTAAAAAGATTTTTGCTAGTTAGATGCAAAGTCCAGCTGCAAAAGCAACAGTAATGAGGGAAACTTACAAGAAAGTAAATGACGCAAAGAATTTCAAATCTTCAGGGGCCTTTAGACCTATGTATATTGTTGACGACAAGTGTTCTAAGATAAAGGCTTCTAAAAAACATAACTCTGACTATGCTTTACTGTTGTCAATAATTCTGAATGGGTAGGGTGGTATTCACAACAATTGGTTCGTCATCGATGCTTGTAGGCAGTAAGAAACTATTGATCGCTTCGTGGAATGATTGACATCCTTTCAGATGTAAAAACGGCTGATCTTTTAGGATACCAGGTCCATATAAGCAGCTAAGAAATATAGATATGTCTGTCACTTTTTCTCTTCACTCTATTTTACATTTCTATGTTCGTCAAACTTAGTATCACTTCTCTAACCTTCCTTTATGATATAATCTATATGGTCTATATTTTCTCATTCTAATTACCCTTCTCTGTACTACTATTCTAGCTCTAATTATTTCACTTCATATCTTGTACTTCAGTGATACTTAAATGATCCACCTCAGCATTTTTATTTCTGGTCTTTCCATTACTGATTCTTTCAACTTTCTAAGAGCAAAGCATCTTCACTAAAATAGTAATGGCCTAATCATTAATTTATGACCTTCTACTTTTAGCATTGTCAACATACTCGTCACACTTGTGCAATCGAGAATCCTATCTTCACTTGTGTCTTGACGTATTTAAATAATAAATATATACTTAAAGAGGCAGTACTTATACAATACATAATTACCATTCCACTTGTCAAAATAGTACTCAACTACAGAGATGAATTTTCAACGTTTATCAGTCTTTTGTACAGCGGAGAAATAATCAGCAAGGATTGGAATTCATACAGACAGGTATAAATAAACCTCTCAGATTGATGCCACTTAGATTATCAATAAATAACTCCCGTAATAGCTGCCATTTTTTAGGAAGGAAGACAAAAAAAAGTAATATATTATTAAAAATGATTTAATATTTATCTATATATATATATATATATATATATATATATATGAGCTTCATTAATATCTACAAATCTAACAACTATCATATGTCTTTCAGATGCCGCTTTTAAAAATGTTTCTTTTGCAGAAGTGTTTTTTCGCATTGACCGTATTGAAGAAATGTGTCAAAGTCAGACTAATATAGTTTAGTTTAGTGAAGCAGATACATAGTTACTTTGGCTTACTTAATTCCTCTCCAACACACTTTTGTAAATTAACTCCTACAAAATACTTCTGTTTAAGCCTTGTTTGATGATACAAATTGAAAGAAACATCCCAAAGACAAATTGGTTAGATCCTCTTATTTTTAATTAATCAAAAGGCTGGAAAGTGCAGAAATGTGGTTCTGAAGGAGAATGCAGAAATCGGTTGGGCAGAAAGAATGACAAATCAGTTTTGAGACACCAGAGCATGCTAAGAGATATAATTGAAAGACGGTTGCCTGGGAAACAAGGCAGAGGAAGGAGAAGAATAACTTTATTTGACCAGTTCAAAAAGCAAGTTAATGGAAGAATGGAAAATTATTCAGATATCAAGTGGAGAGCCGAGGATAGAAAGGGATAACGTGTATGGCGCTAAACCTGTCTGAGGACGGATTACCTACTTACAAGAACCAGCTTGAAACATGGTTATCTGAGACAAGAACAAAAGAGCATTAACAGAAGTGTGACAAGTACAGCCCCAAGTGTTCTTCTTCCTGTACTTCGTCATACAAAAACACAGAGAAAATAACGTAAAATGTTGCTAACAGTGTAGATATTTGCTTTTCTATGTAAATTACATTGCATGATATTGCATAGTGTAACTGATGACGACCAGAAACCAGTGAAACATGTATTTGCAGTGAACCAAACCAAACTGCGGAGCATATTCGTAAGTACCCAATGGGACAAAACTGCATGAAGCAAATAACAGCATCCTTAAGTCAATACAAGTGGCGGGACAAAATATTAATAAATGGAACATGCTAGGATGTCCACTAAAACGTAGGGACTAAGAGATGGATAGTTGTGGTTTCACCAATACGTTTTGGAAACTTGAAAATAATACATTTTGTTCTAATTACTGTATATTACAATATTAACCCCAAAATTTTTTCAGTTACAAAGCTGTATATACAGATGTAGACAGCTGTTTTTATGAAAAGGCTAAAGAAGTCAACGAATACAAATTTCACAAAAAACCTTCTGATGAGATTTTCCGTGCCTCAAACATGTAATGAAAGAATCGTAGGTAAATGCTATTAAGTCATAAAAACACAATATTCATGGACTTATACACTAATCGCCCTTTGTTGCTAGTTATGTTACGAGACAACAATATATAACAATACAATTTCAATACAAAGTTAAAACCCTTTTTATAAAACAACTTTTTGTACCTTTTTTACGTCACAACATTTCACAAACACCTGTTTATGAAACACTTTTTGTAACACCTTTTTATGCAAAGTCTTTCATGTAACACCTCTTTTGTGTACCATATTTTATCTAACTCCATTTTGTATAACACCTTTTCGTGTGACACAAGTTTATGTAACACGTTTTTATGTACCACCTTATGTAACATCTGTTTATGCAACACCTTCTTATGTAACACCTTCTTATGTAGCACCTTCTTATGTAACACCTTCTTATGTAACACCTTTTATAGTGACACCTGTTTATGTACCACCTTCTTATGTAACATCTGTTTAAACATAAAAACGAGTTACATAAACAGATATTAACACCATAAAAAGGTGTTAAATAAACAGATATTACATAAAAAGGTGTTCCATAAAAAGGTGCCACATAAAAAGGTGTTACATAAACAGGTGTTGCATAACAAGATGTAACACCTGTTTATTTGATACCTTTTTATGGAACAGCTTTTTATGTAACACTTTTCTATGTAACACCTTCTTATGTAACATCTGTTTATATGACACCTTTTTATGTAACACCTTTTTATGTAACACCTTTTTATGAAACACCTTTTTATGTAACACGTTTTTATATAACATCTTTTTATGTAACACATTTTTATGTAACACCTGTTTATGTAACACCATTTTATGTAACATCTTTTAATGTAACACTTTATTATGGAACACCTGTTTATGTAACACCTTTTTATGGAACACCTTTTTATGGAACACATTTTTATGTAACACCTTTCTATGTAACACCTGTTTATGTAACACCATTTTATGTAACACCTTTTTATGTAACACAGTTTTATATAACACCTTTTTATGTAACATCTGTTTATATAACACCTTTTTATATAACACCTGTTTATGTAACATCTTTTAATGTAACACTTTATTATGGAACACCTGTTTATGTAACACCTTTTTATGGAACACCTTTTTATGGAACACCTTTTTATGGAACACATTTTTATGTAACACCTTTCTATGTAACACCTGTTTATGTAACACCATTTTATGTAACACCTTTTTATGTAACACAGTTTTATATAACACCTTTTTATGTAACATCTGTTTATGTAACACCATTTTATGTAACACCATTTTATGTAACACCATTTTATGTAACACCATTTTATGTAACACCTTTTATGTAACACGTTTTTATGTAACACCCTTTTATGTATCACCTTTTTATGTAACACCTTCTTATGTAACACGGTTTTATGTAACACCATTTTTGTAACACCTTTTTATGTGACACATTGGAAATCAGAGTTTCTATCTCCCTTTAATATTTAAGGAATAGCATTGATGTAAACCCTGGAGAGCTCGAGTCTTCTCTTGAGGAATGCTCATCTATGAGGCTGCTTCATTTGTTATTTTCCTCAGATATTTCTTAAATATAGATGAATAACTGACTTTTTCTACAAAAAATTCCGTACCAATATGAAAATATTGGGTAATACAATCATGAGAAGAATAATTTTTTTCTTCTTAAAATCTAAGACAATGATAGCAAAAAAAATGTGCCAACAATTGGGAACGTGTACTGCGAACGTTGTTTAAATCACTATGTGGCCATGACAATCCTTGCTCAGCCGAGGAAAGAAATATTGCCTCTTTAGTAATGAATGGATGTTGAGTTGATCCGAAAATATTTATTTTTTTCATGTCAACATCATCTGACGCCTTTGCACTCTGATTTGTAATCAATAATAATATTGGTTTGTATGTTTGTTTATTAGGACAAAACTTCCCGCTTGTCACTTCATATTGCTCTAATTATTTCAACTAAATTTATCATTTGCATATTTCAACATCATGGTTAATTCATTGCTTTTCATCTCAAGGATCAAAATGTATGAAAATACCATAAACAGACATGAATTTCGATGTCTCTATCAGTTAAAATAATTACGCAATACTGTTCCCAGCTTGAGACAGAAAATCTTACAAATGAGACCAATACTGACCAACAAGCTTTCGGCAATGTCAATGGTACACTATGATATGTGATAGTGAAATGACAAGGGGTATTTTCCTCAGGAGGTGGGAAAGCTAAACATTTTTGGTGTAAACCAGCCTTTATTTTGCCTTACATGACATGTTCTTTTTTGGCTTAGAGTATCTAGCTGAAGATTCAATAGAAGATATCTGCAATTCGAGGTTTGGTAGTTCATATCATTTAATTCCGTCCTTAACTGCCATTAACAACTGTCTTTCCTATGCGTGTATTTGCACTGAAGGTTTTTCAAAATTGATCTGGATTTGTATTAAAATTCTACTTTACCTTACTATTTTCCGAGTTCTTTTAATCACTCGTTCTTTTCAAATACATCATCACTCACGCATCAGTCTTAAACTTTCTTATTTTTACCTCCAGTAAAGTAACAAAAAATTCATAACTGATGATCACTTGGGCCTGAAAAACCCTTTCCCTCCACATTTTCCAACTTATTTTGCTGCTTGCTACTAGTTAGGATTGATGGAGTATTGTTGCGTTCATCCATCAAGATATTTGGTGTTTGTCAAAGTTTTTAAACATCTGTGCATCCAAAACCACATGAGCTGGCGCCAAGTTAATATCTATTGTTTCATTACTCTATATACTGACTTCCGTTAAGCCAATTTTCCTTTTGAATTGTCCCTTCCACCAACGGATAAGGCTTACAGTGAATTACCACGTTAGCCCTTCAGCCGCGAAAAAGTCATGCAGTGTTCCGTCCTGAGAAAAGTGGCCATATTGAATGTTTCAACTTTATCAGCATAACACTTTTGTGGTTGGTCTCTCCATCTGAGATTCTTTAAACCGGTCAGGCTCTGGTTGCATGTTAAGTCCAGATAAATAATTAGCGTGAGGATACATTGGTATGGGAGTATTCAGAGTTCTCTGTATTTTTGTCTTTATCGAATTATTAGCCCAGCGTAGTCAGTGCACATAGCTTGAAATGCATAAGTGCCCTCCCTCCATTGCCTTGAAAGACCAACCTCTGATGGAAGAGAAAATGAACGCTTGACAAGAATTTTCTATTGGATTTGGCTGTTCCAACTGCTTCCTACTCTTTCTTCAGCATTGCTTTCAGGTCTAAAGTGAGTTTTTAGCTGTATGTTCTAGTTTTTATATGCTTCTTAAGATTTCTCCTGAAGTGCATTTTTGATATGCATTTAATACATTATTTTAGTTTATAGCCAGGCGCAACTAAAGGAATTATTGTGTAATAGTCTGCACTTGGTTGTACTGACTTTTTTGGAAATGGAAAAGCAGGACACTGTGTGAATTTAGCTGCAAGAATGCCCCTGGCGTTTCTTCATCTCAGATACAAGGTGAATGTAAAACTTGATTCGCTAAACATCTTGATCAATTTTCTTAAAATCTTCAAGCTGTTATTAATAAGCAATGAGAGAGTTTTAACCAGTATCTGATCTTGACACAGGAATGCGTAAAGCTACATGTCTCACAATGCTTTTAGCATTTATTTACAAGCTCTATCATGTATCATTCCACAATTGGATTATTATGTATGATACTCTTTGCCTATCACGAGAATGCTGCTCCTTGTGTAAATGACATAAATGAGTGGTTTTGATAAGCTTGCCATGGCTTACATAGCAATTTTGAAAGTGTTGCTAAAATTATTAACTACGCAGGAAAGGATACTTGCACTTGTAAAGGTATTATTAGAATTTCGCAATACCCTTCAATCAGGGAGATGCACAATTAATATAATTATACACTCACTTGTTTGCAAGATCTTGATTGATACTTTACGTAATACAAGTAGGTATTGATGACAGGACTAGGGTGCGCAAAGTCTTCCGCTAAATGCCGTTTCTCTTTTAAACGCCAAGGCGTATGTAGACAGTCGTGTAATGTGTTTATCCTTAAAGAAAATTTAACTACAGCACAGCATCAACCGTCAGGAAATTTTTTAATGTTTAACGTTTCAAAGAACAGGCTGCTCAACTTGATGGAAATATTTTCTAAAAATTGTGGAAGCTCCAAGTTGGCTGTATTTTGGTGATGTACTAAATGGTATTATATTGCTCTTACTTGCTTCTTTGTTTATTTGGTTTTAATATTATTGATAAAATATTGTTGGATTGTAAAAATACAACATGTTTACTTATATAAACAAATATTTTCTCCTAAATTTTAACTTAAATGATATAGTCATCTTCCTTGGTTCTTTTAGTTTATATACCTTGATGAGAAATAAATGATAGCTTTTTCAAAGTTGTGTGCATGATTCGTTATCATATATGTATCACAAATTGGGTAGTGGGGCAATACCTTCTGGTAACACCCTGAGGAGAAGTAAGACGACTCCTTCCCACCACAGTCTGGGAGAGATATCATGGGAGGCTGGTGTCGAGTACCCCCTTAGCCTCCTAAATCTAAGTTTGCCGTGGCTTAATGGTTAGTGCAGTTGTACAGTAACCAAAACAAAATCCCTCTGAAGGGCACTATCTGAGCCTCAATTTCTAGGGGAAAATGACGTTAAAATAACAACAACAACAAAAAAATACTGACACTAACATCTTCATTTTTGATATGATCTGGAAATCTATTTTCAGTCACGTTATTCCTGTTAACCTGACATGGTTAGAAAAGCCTCACGTATCAATATCACTTAAACTACAAAAGGACCTTCCTCCAATTGCTCAACTACTGCGGATACTCCCAGAAAGACCTTTTATAAAAATAACTTTTAATTATATAGTCTGATGTTTTTATTTTATTCTCCCTTAATCTCACTCGAATACAAATTACAAAACAAGTAATTGAACCTGGACAATATCCTGAATGTGGTCTTAGCTTAATTTATTTCAAAAATTAATGATAATTTGTATTTCAAATTAAGGAACTTGTTCACTGAACACCCCAGAGCTCTCTCTGAGTCGGAGCGCCTTAAACTAACACACACACACACACACAAATATAGATATTTATATATATAGCCCATTCTGATCCTAGAACTCTTCATCCTTGTTGGTGTCCAATGAGGTTTGAAATACATATATATGTATATTTGTGTAATATTGTGTATTCGTATCAAAAAGTGCTCAATGCATATAGCAGAGAAATATAAGATAAGATAAAACACGAAAAATAAGAACTGTGATTTCTTCCTTTCCCAGAATATTAACGCATTGTAATACGTTACCACCTGTAATTTTTTTTATTAATTTTGATGAGCCGCCTATTTTATTTGTTTATAAAAAGCATGTACAGTATTTGTAGCATTATTGCCTGATGATCGAAATATCGTGAAATTATTAGTTGCAATCACAGTTCTTATTTTTCGTGTTTTATCTTATCTTATATATATGTATATACATACATGATATATATACATGATATATATATGTATATATATATGTACTTCAAACCTCATTGGACACCAACAAGGATGAAGAGTTCTAGGATCAGAATGGGCTGCCATGGNACAAATTCCTCCTCCGCAACTTCATACCTAATGACTAACCACATGTGACCATTTTTCCTGATCAAACAGCCGAAAACTTATTTACCCAATTTGAAAATAAATCAGTCTTTAGTAATCTTAAACCGTATCCACTTTCTTCCTTTGCAAGAACATTAACACCTTGTAATACGTTACCACCTGTAATTTTTTTATTATTTTTGATGAGGCGGCTTCTTTATTTGTTTATAAAAAGCATGTACAGTATTTGTAGCATTATTGCCTGATGATCGAAATATCGTGAAACTATTAGTTGCAATCACAGTTCTTATTTTTCATGTTTTATCTTATCTTATATATATGTATATACATACATGATATATATACATGATATATATATGTATATATATATGTACTTCAAACCTCATTGGACACCAACAAGGATGAAGAGTTCTAGGATCAGAATGGGCTGCCATGGGACGAAGAGTGAGGTGCACATTTCGATATATAAAAGCAAAGATTTGCTCTCTATCACAAATAATACGAAGAAATCACCAATATAACAAACAAAGTCATGTTTCTAAAGTGGAATCTACTGAAACAAACTTTTGTGATAAAATAAACGTACAACTTGGATTAGAAGTGCTTGCTATATGTATGTCTGTTACTGAAGTATATACCGGTGAATTATTTGAATGTGCAAATGCTACCTCATGGTACTACCTCACATCCGTGTCAATATATACAAAACAATTTTAGTGTTGAAGGTAGATGATATTTTTCTATATTATAATATGTACCGAATGATCGGTACCATAGCGATGTACCCTAATCCTACCTTTTCAGGCTCTGTCTGAGCCAAATAATTAATTTACTTTTGTATGTATTGTTTTTCTAATTATGTACGTTTCCAGTTTCTGCTCAAAGCTACCTAAATGACAACTCAATATCCCTACTACTACCCCAAGGAAAGTTGGCTCAAATGACTTGCTTCATTCCTCTCTATTTGCTCTTCAAATTTCTTTTTGGAACAATAGCACACGTCTGTTTTTTTTTCTCCTTTGACGATTTTGTGAACTCTTTCTGCTGCGAGGTTGACATATTTGACAAATGTCTTGAACACAGTAAAATAAATAAATAAGTAGAACAAAAAATGAATATTGTTTCTTTTCAAAATGTTGCGAGTGATATAGTAAACCCCTTCCTTGCTATTCCCCTGAAAAGAATGGCCATTTGAATACTCTTATCAAATTGCTAGCATAAAAAAAGTAACTTATTGTCGAAAGAAGGTTCCTCCAACGTGCAATAATGGTTTTTATGACCTCTGGCAATAAAATATTTAGTAAGGCAAAACCAACTTACCAATATTGGAAAGCACGCTTTTTCAGCTCCTACCAGAAGACATCTTAGATTTGAATTAAAGACATCTGTTCCAGAAAAGTACCTCTCGAATACTAATAAAACGACCAGTCAAAAAAACAGCACCTCTTGATGTCAAGCGTCAGTGATCAAGCTATTCAGGTGGGGAGTTCATTTGCTTAACGGTCATTGTTTGTGGGTTTTACGAGGTTGGAAGTTATTGGTCCCTACTGTTTTTTAAATACGTAATAAATAAGTATATTGTGCTTCAGGGAATCCCAAAGGAGCCGACATTTGTTTTATTTTACTAGAAAAGTCAAAGTTTAAAAGGTGACACCATTCCAGCAAAAAGATGCTTCAGTTACGGGTTTTGGTGGAAATTTGTTAAAGACGAGGTCCTTTGTTGAAAGGTACTTTTTGGCGCATCTTGTTCTCTGTTTCTAATTTTGGAATTGTATCTAAGCTCAAAGCCATTGTGGGTTGGGGACAGACAACTGCATTCCCCTAGTGTCAAATAACCCGAACTGTTGTCAAAATTTTAAAACAATTAGATCAGACTTGTGTCAAAACGTTTTGATAATTAAAACCAAGCATAAATGTTTCAAATTGATTTAGGGACAATTAAGCTGTCTAGCAAAACATATAAATCTACATATGAAAATACTGCTTCCCAAAAGAGCTCAACTTTATCAAAGAGAGAATTGTTTTGCAATTTCAACCAAAACTGTGATAAAGTGATGAGTTTATTGCGTTTGACTCTCAGCATTTACTGGAATATTAATGAGTTTTGCACCCCACTTTCCCCATGGATTACTACATTCCACGACCTTGTCTTGTTAAAACTAGGTTAAAGGCATGTTCACGTATTGGTGTATTGTTTCATAAACATTTTGCTACAAAACGCCTTTGTTAATACCAATCATGTACAATAATCTGGTTTCTTCGGAACTTCTCCAATGGATCTCAATACACGTTGCAATACCACTCAAACTACTAAAGTACTTTCCTTCCAATTGCTCAACTACTGCAAATACTCCTCAAAAAACTTCTTATTCACAGGTTGCCATATATGTCCAGTGGATCTCAATACACGCTGCAATACCACTCAAACTACTAAAGTACCTTCCTTCCAATTGCTCAACTATTGCAAATACTCCTCAAAAAACTTTTTATTTACAGGTTGCCATATGTGTCCAGTGGATCTCAATCCACGTTGCAATACCACCCAAACTACCAAAGTACCTTCCTTCCAATTGCTCAACTACTGCAA
>RDPX01000351.1:232378-261742 GCA_003991215.1 Morbakka virulenta | reverse complement strand
ATTTATTTCTTTCTATATTCATCTGCCGCTCAGCAACTTTTAGTAACCTTTGGTCTCTGTTGCACGCATATCTTTCAATTCCAATAACTGTCAGGTTTATAGCATTTTCTACATTAAGAAATTCTCTTTCACCATCTTTTCTTGCAATATATAGTCTGCCCATATTACTTTTTGAATGTAGTGCCCTACCCATTGTCAATATTTTTCTTGTTTACCTATCTAACTGATATATCTCTTTTTTTTGTCTAGCTAAAAGTGCTGCTGATAATCTCAGCAAAAGTAATGCCCACGTATTTAGCGTATTAATAACATTTTGACTATTTAGTTTCAGGGCTAACAGTTTCCTGTCTCTTCGCTTGTACTTATTTCAAACCTTCTTTTTCATTTCTTTTTGCATAATCTAATCTGCTTGCAGTATGCCGGGATTATTATCCTTTTCGTTCAGTTCTGAAGATCTCATCTTTCTTCTGTCTGGCAACTATGTTCCCTCCGATTTTACAACCTTTTCTCTTTTCAATACTAATATGGAACACTTTTCAATACCAACTTCCATTTTGATATCGTTGTTGAAGATATGTATTGTCTGTATCAAAGAATCAAGTGTTTCCTCTGTTTTGCTATACAGATTCAAATGATCCATAAACAACAAATGGTTGATTTTTTCTTTAGAATTGGCAAATTTGTATGCTGGACTTGCTTTTCTTTATATATGGCTTAGAGGTATAAGTATCACCAGAAACAACAGAGGAGACAATAAGTCTCCCTGGAATATGCCTCTCTCGATCTTTACTTGACAGAGAACGTCATTTCCATGATTCAGTTCGACGTTGCAACATTTAATGCTTTCGATTTCGATGATTTTTTTATTTACTCCTAGATTTTTCCAGACAATATAAAATCCATGAATGGGGAACTAAATCATACACCTTTCGATGATCGACCCATCAAATGCCAGAAGCTTACTTCTCTTGACCTCCTGTAGTAACATTTTGTGGATGTATAATAAATCTCTACTTCCTCTGAAATATTACTATGATTATTATTATTTATTAATTTATTTATTTATTTATTTTTAGTAGTAGTGGTAGTATTTCTGCCTGTTTCTTTGTTTGTTAGTTTTCATTTTACGTTTTAACAGGACTCTCTCGAAGACAGAAATTTAATTACATATAAATATATATATATATATATATATATATATGGTACATTCGATTCGGTTAACCGTATTAGAGTGCTCGATACATAAATGCATAGCGTAATAAAAGAGATATAATAAGTTGGAAAGAATAAAAAAACAACACTATCCATTTCGACAAGCCTGTTTCGTGATTTTAAAATTATAAATTATATTATAAAATCACGAAACAGGCTTGTCGAAATGGATAGTGTTGTTTTTTTATTCTTTCCAACTTATTATATCTCTTTTATATNTTTTAACAGGACTCTCTCGAAGACAGAAATTTAATTACATATAAATATATATATATATATATATATATATATGGTACATTCGATTCGGTTAACCGTATTAGAGTGCTCGATACATAAATGCATAGCGTAATAAAAGAGATATAATAAGTTGGAAAGAATAAAAAAACAACACTATCCATTTCGACAAGCCTGTTTCGTGATTTTAAAATTATAAATTATATTATAAAATCACGAAACAGGCTTGTCGAAATGGATAGTGTTGTTTTTTTATTCTTTCCAACTTATTATATCTCTTTTATATGTATATATATATGTATATATATATGTATATATGTGTGTATTTTGTGACAAGACTATCTTGTATAAATTTTCGTTATGATTAAAAAACCCTTTATCACGGAGCTTTCCTCTTCACGAATCTACCAAGCGCTTAAGATATAACAAATGGCTAAATACTGCTGTTTGACAAATTTTTGCCGTCAGTTTTGTCTTATAACTTCGCTATCCATGTTTGAATGTCGAATCTATAAACTGACATATGAAAACGTAGCATCAGTCAACAATTTGCACAAAGAATAGATCTGGTTAATAGTGTTTAAATGCATAAACATTTATGCTCCTACTTTTGAAACTTCTATTGAACAAGTTTCTTAGTAATCCCTTTCCCCCCAACAAAAACAAAAAAACCCAGGAAAATATTGAGATTGCAGTCTGTCTTGGTGCCATATCCTTCTAGGACTTAGGCGATCATGACCTTCCACTTCTTTCGGTCTGCTGCATGTTTAGGCAGAGGTATTGAGATTGTATATGACTAATCTTAAAAATTCTGAACTTTATGAACTCAAGGGAAGCCATAGATGCAAGAGCTTTATCATGTCATAAGTCGTAAGCTTTTTCCGAGCTACGTTTCGAGAGATACTTCTCCCATCGTCAGCCTGACGATGGGAGAAGTACAAACTCAGACTAAACGCACTAAAGCTATTAACAAGCACAACATTTGGACAAAACAAGAAAACACTCTAATGTTGCAGCCCTCAAAAAGATAACATAACATGGTGTTGAAAAAATAATAAAAAGAAAACAACTCGTAATTCAACACATATTTTGGACAGGGTAATGGTCTACATTAGATTTAAATCTAGTAAGCAAAAAGAAGAATGTAAACAACGTAGAGTTCGAAGGGTTACTTAATCTGGAAATTCTAGGAAGATACCTCTAAGCACCGGAATCTTTTAAGTTTTAATTATAGTAAAATCATACAAAACGTAGGAGTTGCTGGTAAGTATTTTCATAATAAAAGCAAGAGTAACAAGCCCAGTAACCGGTTGTATTTTTCATCCCTAATATATTGAATGAGTGTATTAAAACACATATTAAACAGTAGTGGACCAAGACAATCTCTTTGCAAAAGCCCACGACGAACTGTTATGGCTTCAGTTATAAAACGATTAGTGATAAATGTTGTTGTAAATTCAGTGTAAAGACTGATGATTAAAGACTTAACTTTGCCAGGAATGTGATAATGATATAGAACAGATGTTATAAGGTTATGGTTAACTTCACCAAATGCATTTTTTAGGCTCAAAAGAGTAGTGACCAGGGAGCGTTGATTACTGCGAGCCTTTTTTATTACATGTGCCATCATTGCAATATATTCTAAAGTACCCGAGATCTTAGAAGTGAATCCTTTTTGAATTTGGTGTTCAATGAAGTTATTATCCTTCAGGTATTCAAATATTGAGTCACGCAAACAGAATGTAAATACTTTTAATGGAACTATTTCAAGAGTAATTGGTCGAACGTTAGAAGGGTCGTCGGTGTTACCCCTCTTATATATTAAAATCGTATAGATCTTTTTCCTTTCAGAACTTTTTGGAACTTTGCCAGAAATCCATATGATTTTAATTATTCTGTGCAGAAAGACCGTAGATAATAATACTGCTACTAATAATAATGATAATACTACTAATAATAATCACGGTCCTCGTGAAAGATACCCGGGAATATCTGATTATTAATGTTGCTTGTCCAGGTGACCACAGGGTGATACAAAAAGAATGCAAAAAGATCCTAAGCTACTTTGGCCTGAAAATTAAAATCCAACTTATGTGGAATGTTAAAGCAACTGTCATCCCAATCATAATTGAAGCTCTGGGAAGTTTCTCCCAGATTGAAAGGATTTTTGGAGCAGCTGGACATAGAGCATGATATTGGTACTCTCCAAACGTCTCTGCCTTACTGGGAACTGCACACATTTTGCCAAAAGGTCTCAGTATCTACAATGCCCTCAGTGTCTCAAGTCCAATAAAACGGACCTGATGCTGAGGATGACAATACCTGAAGTTAACACCCATACTGTGCTACTGTGCGAATCATAATAATAATAATAATAATAGTAATAACAAGATGAAGATCATGAAGGAACCAGGAACATCAAAGTGCAGAATGTTTGTGGAACGAGGGATGAGATGGTGATACACATCCTCAGTGAATCTCAGAAGCTAGCCAAACTCGAGTATAAAAAGAGACACGACAGAGTTGCTAATGTTATCCATTGAGAGTGTATAAAAGTCTAATTAGGGTTGATTCATCCAGAGCTATATATAGTGCTTTTAAGACTTTTGATACATTTCGAAGTGCTTGTTTATTGTAAAAACCCAAAATATTCAACATCGTGGGTAATCTTTGAGTAATTACCCTGCCTTGGTTTTAAAATCTTAAATCCCTTTTGTAACATTCCTCCCTGATGACGCTATGTATGATATTGATTCCAGTTGTGGTCCGGCCTCAAGTTTTTCTTTTCAGAACAGAATAGCCACAGATTTGTGGGTCTACAAAAACCCTACTGTGGAGTGTGGCGTAAAAAGTCTTTTTTTATTTTTACTGCTGAGCCAATGCAACTGATCTCATTCCACAATCCTGGTGATTCTTTAAATATGTTTCAATATAGAGCGTCAGTTATCAGAAAAGCAGCCTGTAATAAAGATTTTAGGTGCATTCTTTGCTTTAAGTTTAAGTTTCTTTACTTTTTAACTAGAGACAATATTTAACTGACTTGGCAAAGTTCATCCCCAAAGAAGATAGAGATCCTTGACATTCTATTAGCTTTTTGTCTGTTAAGATTAAATTGTTCCTTTATCAGTCTATGTTTAGCAGTTAAATGGAGTGTTGTTGTAATCTTTGAGCTAATTGGTCTATGTTCCTGTAATGTATTTGATCGAATTAAGAATCTGGTCTCAACCTGGACTCAGCTATTACCCCATTCCTTATCAACTTTTTCATCACCTTCTGGAATCTTCTATGTAAATATGATTTTTGTCACATTTTTGCTGAACTTGGTTTTTCACCTCACGATAAGAACGACCGCATCTTCAATTCTGTACATTGGTTTCAGTTCGCAGATGAGGCTGCGGTCATTACAAGTGGGGAAAGAGAGAACCAGCTTCTTTTAAACTGTTTTACTCGACATAATCGGTATAAAAAATTGGTTTCAGTTCGCAGATGAGGCTGCGGTCATTACAAGTGGGGAAAGAGAGAACCAGCTTCTTTTAAACTGTTTTACTCGACATAATCGGTATAAAAAAAATTCACAACGAAATCTCTTCAATTTCAGCCCAAGCTTTTTATTAATAATAAAACTGCTCCTCCTGTGGCCATGGGAGATGCCTTTAAATATCTCGGACGTTACCATGACTTTGAAATGACCAATTGATCTCACTACTCCAAGCTTCCTTCTGTTTTACTAGATCTTCTTAAACAAATTGATTCTTTACCTATCCATCCAAAACACAAACTGCCCCTCTATAGTGAATTCGCCCTGACAAAGAGTTTCTGGCACCTTACTGATTCAAATGTTTCTAAAACTTGGGTAGCAGAAAATCTCGACAGCCTGGTCTCTAAATACATACGCCAGTGGCTTGATCTGCCTTTAAGTGCCACTCTTAACTCTATTATTCTTTCCTAAAATCAACTTGGATTCGACTTGCAGCTGCCTACCATAAAACGTCTACAATGCCAAGCTCTCACCCGTAACGCTCTTAAGTCTTCACCAAATCATAATATCCGAATATTGTGGAAAAATAAAAGCAATAGTACCAATATACAACACATTATTTATAACAACACGAAAGAAGTTTTGAAAGTTGTACACACATATCACAAGGAGCGTTTAGTTTACAAAGTCATCTTTCTACTCAAGGTACCATTCTCTCATTTCTGTTTGACAAAGCAACTTTAAAATATAACAAGTTTTGGTCTGAAGTTCAAAGTAAGCTGCCCAAACATATCTTCAGCTTTACCATTCGTTATTTGAATAACACCCTTGCAGCTCGTAAAAATCTATCCAAATGGAAACTCAGTCTACCTTCTTCTCGCTCTTTCTGCTTTGAACCAGAAACCCTTCTTTATGTTGTCACCGGCTGCAAAACGTACCTTCAGGAAGGTCGGTATACTTGGCGACACAACTCAGCATTACAGTTTTTAGCAGGTTCTCTCAAATCTCTTGAAGGCTGTACAATATACGCTGATACTTGTGGATTCTTATCGCCATGCACTATGACTAAACTACCTTGGTTACTGATGATTTTAATTGTATGTGTTCGGATGAAAAAAATAAAAAGTTTCCATTATTATTATTATTATTATTATTATTAGTAGTAGTAGTAGTAGTAGTAGTAGTAGTATGTTTTTTTATTATTACTATTATTTCTTATTATTTTATTGTTATTGTCATTATGTTTTCCATTTTTCTTGGTAGATCTTCCATCCGGTGCTCACCTAAAGGCAGATAGGAACCAGTTATCAAAGGTTTTAGGTCTTCTTTTGTTCTCTGCTCTTAAATTGAGAGCGCGTTCCTTAAAATCCTTATAGTTCCCAATACTGCTGTTTTCTGTATTATTTGTAATCTAACATCGCCCGTTAACTTTTCCAGGTGTTTCCTACAATCTTTAGATACCGCTCCCAGTGCTCCAATTACAACAGGTATAACTTTAGCTTTTCTAAGAATCCACAGTTTTGTTGCCTCTTCCTTAAGATTATGGTATTTCTCTATTTTCTCGGTTTCTTTCTCCTTCACTTGAGTCACCTGGAAAAGCTATATCAATTATTGCACCTTCTCTCTTAATTTTGTCGACAAACACAATGTCTGGTTTCCTTTCAACTACGTGCTGATCACATTGGATCATGAACTATCAAAGTATCTTGAAATTGCTGTTTTCTGACTCCTTCTGGTTTTTTGGTTATACCAAGCATTTGCTCTATCTAAACCAGCTTATCTACACAATAACCAATATCTCTTGCAACATTATCATGTCGTCGTTTATTTTCTCTTTGAGCTAACTTACTACATTCACTAACAACATGCATGACACTTTCTCCCCTCTGATTACACATCCTACACAAGGGTGATTCAGCTTTCTTATCAATGTGAAATTTCACATAATTTGTCCTTAGAGATTGCTCCTGAGCGCCACAAAGTAGTGCTTTCGTTGGAATTTTCAGATCACCTTTCTTTAGCCAAAGTAACGAGTCACTCTAACTTACATCCTTGTTATTCCTTGTACACTGACCGTGGAGTCTTTTCTAATGCCAACTCTGCACGAGTTCATTCTCTGTACCCCTTTTTAGTACAGCAGGGTCTACTGACTCTTCAACTTTCAAATGGCCATGAGCCTTGACCATTTGGAGCATTTTCTCCGTACTCCCTTTTAAATACCAAGCAAGATTGTTCTTCAGACTTAACATTTATTATTTAATTAAACATTTATTTAGTTATTATTATTATTACTATTATTATTATTTGAGTAAAATACTTACAATGAGGGCAAGTATAAAATAACTATCAAATTTTGTTAGTTACAAATGCAAATTATCATACAACATATAGCCTAATCAAATTTCTTTTCTTTGGATAAGTCCCGACATTACTTTTCGTATAATAGACACGCTGTCCATTTGTATTGTGTTCTCCATCTCCTATACAGTTCTAATAACTACTTCTCTTTTCTTAAACAATTTCATAAGTTCACATATCGTTTTCTTCAAGCCACTATTATTATTATTATTATTATTATTATTATTATTATTATTATTATCGTTAAAATCTGTTTTCATCACAGGCAGATGTTATACCGAGTATTTGTAAGAGAGCCGGTTACAACAAGTAACCAAAGGTCTCTCACATTCTTTCCCTAATTCAGTACTCCAGTACTTTTCTTAAAATTCTTGCTGTTCCTAATAGTGTAGTTTTTTGGGTCAGTGTTGTATCGATCTGTATTCCTAGTTTCTCTATGTACTTTTCAAAGTTCTTGGTTACGCTTCCGAGGGCCCCTAAGACTATTGGAATCACTACAACCTTCTTAAGACTCCAAAGTCTTTGAATTTCTCTCTTCAAGTCCTGGTATTTTTCAATCTTTTCTTGTTCTTTTTCCTGGATCCTTTTGTCCCCTGGTATGGCAACATCAACAATAACTGCAGTTTTTGTATTTTTATCCACAATGACTAAATCTGGCCTCCTTGCTTCAATAATATTGTCACACTGAATATTCATGTCCCACAAAAGCTTATGACTGTCATCCTCTATCACTGCCTGAGGGGTGTGTTCATACCATTTTTCAGTTCTATCGAAATTCAGTTTGCCACAAAGCTTCCAGTGTATTACTTTTGCAACATTGTCATGGCGTCGTTTGTACTCCTTTTGAGCCAGCTTTTTACACTCACTCACCAGGTGGCCTATTGTCTCTCCTCTTTCCCCGCACATTCTACAATTAGGGGAATCTGCAGTCTTATCAATATGGAACTTGATGTAATTTGTCCTAATAGCTTGCTCTTGAGCTGCAAATATCAACGCCTCCGTTGTTGCCTTCAAATCAGATGCTACTACCCAACTCCAAGTTTTTTCCTTATCAGTAGACTCATTTTGATCTCTAATGAATTGTCCGTACATCTGTATTATTATTATTATTATTTTCATTATTATTATTATTATCATCATTATTATTATTATTATTATTATTATTATTGAGTGGTGGAGCAATACGAGCCCATGGGGGACTCAGGGGTAAAAACCCCAGCAAACCCATCCAACTCCCAGCCCGATAAGGGTAAGCTGGGTGTCTTTATTTCGGAAAGTGGTAACTTTCGTGGGATTCTACTGACCTTCTTTTGTATGCCCTTCTCAACCAGCCCATCCGCGTCTATTACAATAGGGATTATTTTGTTTTCATCTTCCATATCTTCGTCACTGCTGTTTCAAGGTTTTTACTAAATTTTTCGAATTCCTTAGCAGAAAAATTGCAGTCGGTTGGTATTATCATATCAATTATTTGACACATTTTACTCAATTTGTCCTCAATAACAATATCTGGCCTGTTAGCCTGTACTCCCTAAGGTAGTCACTTTAGACGTTTTCAATTTAAGTTTTTATTATTATTATTATGATTATTATTATTATTATGATTATTATTACTGCTACCATTATTAATTAAAGCTGACACTGTTGCCCTGGTATTCCCTTGTGTTTGTTTTTGTACCAAGTTTTGGATAACTTTTTTTCACTTCTTTTTCAGACTCACCATTGTGTTCATTAGGCATCATTATAGCTTCTTATATAGCTTCCTAGTAGCTAAAAGCACAGGCAGATGTTATACCGCATCTAATAAGAAAGCCGGTTATTACCAAAAACCAAAGGTTCGTCATAATTTCCCTCACATTTTAGCATTCTAATGCTTTTCGTATTATTCTAGCTGTTCCTAGTATAGCAATTGTTTGTACAGGATATCCCTCTAGCTCGATTCCAATATCCTTTATAAAGCTTGGAAACATCTGTGAAACACTACCTAGTGTTCCAACAATAATTGGTATGACCATAACTTTGCTCAGATTTCAGATTCGCTTAATTTCCAGTTTAAGATTCTGATATTTTCCAACCTTAAATTTTTCTGTTTCAGATACCCTTTTATCCCCTGGTACCGCTCTGTCAATAATTATAGCAGACCTTTGTCTATTATCAATGATGACTATGTCTGGTTTCCTTTCCTTAATCTTATTATCGCACTGAACCATCATATCCCATAGGATCTTATGATCAGCATTTTCAACTACAATTTCAGATTTTCGATCATACCAATTCTCTGGTTTTTCTAATTGAAATTTTTCACATAGCTTCTAATGGACCATCTGTGCAACTTTGTCGTGTCTCCTTTTATATTCTTTTTGCGCCAGTCTGGTACACTCGCAAATAACATGGCTTATTGTTTCCCTTTTCTAAACATATAATCTACAGTTCGGTGTATCTGCAGTTTTATCACCATTATGCTTCACATAGTTGGTTCTAATGGCTTGCTCCTGCGCCTCACATATCAATGCTTCAGTCGGGAATTTTAAATCACACTTACTGAGCCATTTCGAAGATGCCACTTTATCAACGGTATCTGGCAAATCTCTGATAAACTGACCATACATTTGTTTCTTTCCAAGCTTCCTTCTTTTATCATTCAAAAATATCTTAAACTCGGATTTTTTGACACCATTCTTAACGTCTAATCCCCCCAAATGCTTAACACCTTGCAACAGAGTATCAGTTGAGTTCTTTAGGTACCATCCCAACTTATTCTTTTCACGATTTCTGATATCAACGTAGGACCTCCTCAAACAGAATGGGAAAAAAAGAAAAGTAGTGTAGGATGGGATTAAATTTCTCTGATAAATCAGGATTTTTACTCCTAAGGTAAGCTAGGATGCTAAAATTTCAAGTTCTCGGATTCCTTCAAATGTGTAAAGAGGAATCCAATGTCTTATACGTAAAACAAACGAGTAAAGGGAACAAAAACCGTATTGCTGTTTCCAAGGCTCCAGCTTTATCAGATTGAAGGCCTTTCCTTCTTTTTTGCACTATATAGTTACGTATAAGCAAAAGCCTCACCATAAGTTCCATTAAAATAGTCTAACCTTTTGATAAAGTGCCTTTCAACATGGACTTTCTGTTTTAATATGGACTCATTAAAGTGAATTTTTGTGACACCAATGATCTGAATTCTGCTGTTGAGTAAAAGCTAATAAAAAACCAGCTAGAGCAGCTCATCCATTTATCGTATGATGTAGAACTTTGAAAACCAGCTTGAAGGTAAAGGACTTGAATGAGGGACCAATTTGAGACTACATCTCCAGGCACAAGCCGTAGTACAAGCAGGAAGCTTATCGATAGCTTTCTTATTGCCACAGAACAATTTTTCTTTATAGCCCACATGCTTGAATTAACATGGGTATCAAAATTTATTATTTTCTCGATCTGTATGGAAGTACCGTTTGTTTCAAAATTTAGTTTGACTAATCCCATCTGGTAATACAAAACTGGCATTTTTACACGTAAATTTGCCAGTATGAAAACAAAAAAGAACGGCACCTCTGTACAGATCGCTACTATCTTAAAAGTGATTTTTGTGATACTCGTTACTTTATCCAATACATGAATTGATTTGGAACTTTTCAAATTGTTTTACAAATAGCTTTACTTTAGCTGTTTCAATAGATGATCCTTAATTCGTAAGAATGAAATAATTACTTTATTCTTGCTTTAAGCACTAACTGATCGTACATTCAAGCTGACACAGCTGTGCACAATGCTGTAGCTAACATTGAATTCATTTGACTTAATTTTATTCATTCATATATATCTTTCGTTCCTTTCACAATGTTTATCATGATCCATCTGTAAGTCTATCCATCTCATTAACCCTCATCATCCAGTGGCTTTTAACCTTGATGTGTAGTGACTCACTACTACAAAAAAATACTGAATGATAATCCAGCATCCTCCAGTATGAATTAATACGATCCATTGTTATCCAATATAACACAATATATTGCATTGGCTTTCCATAAGTTTCAATATGTTGGATCAAACATTAAGATAAAGTTTTTAGGTTTACAACATAAAACAAGATACTGCAACATACTGGATAGAATACTGGTTTTCTTTGACACTTTAGCTTGGTCATTGAAAACATTTTCCTGGTATTATCAGATAATATATTGCTGTTAAAGGCTTCTAACAGCAATATATAGTTTTGTAACGTCTTTTATTGATGGCACCTCTGGTAAACAATGGGACAATTTTTTTTCTTTCACCTAATTCTATTTAGGAAAGACTGAAGAGAGGGAAAAAAACAGGGAAAGATGGACCAAAAGCATCTGCTTTAGAAGGATAAAACGATTTTCTCTACTGAAAAATACTTCCTTTTGGTTAACTGAGAATCAATATCCAAGCACGTCAGAGTATTTAGCAATGCAGACTAAGGCTAAAAATTGTCTTGGAATTTGATCAGAGAAATTCCGGTTGTCTTTGGGTTGATCTTAAAAGGTTTTGCAAGAAATGGAAAAACATTGTCTAGAAAAGCATTTAGGTTGCCATGCATTTCAAACGAGACTTGGTTAATAAACCAAAAGACAGTCAGTCAAGCAATGACGAAAATATTTTCAAATGTAAAGTGTTTCTGGTTCTTCCAGAATGTGTTATTGGAGGATTAACTCCATGCTATGAAGCAGGTCATTATGTCACTTATCTTTTTACTTCCCTTTGGGAGTATCGTACACATACTGAGAAAATGACACATAACACGTGCGTTAAATTTGCACAATTTATGGAAATAACAAGAAACAAGGAGGAGTTTTGTATCTGAAAATGGTACATGATACAAGAGAGAGAGAGAGAGANACACTGAATACCGACATTGGATGAAACGGCAGCAAAAAAGTAAGCGGTAATTATTTGTGCAATAGTATTAGCAATGGTAGGTGTGCCAGCATATCATAAAGGCCGCGTATTATTATTATTATTTTTATTATCATTATTAAATTAATGTTTATACAGGATTCAATACATATATGCAATATATATATATATATATATATGAGCTGTGGCTTAATGGTTAGTGCAACTGCATAGTAACCAAGAATTCCGGGTTCGATTCCCCGAGCGGGCGACTTTCGAAATTCACAAAAGAAAAAGCCATTAGTTTGGCGTCAGGAAGGTCATCAGGCAAAGAAATTCCTCACTGCCAAATCAATAGTCCCTCTGAAGGGCACCGTCTAAGCCCCATTTACTGAGGAAAAATGACGCTAAAACCAAAAGCAAAAAAAAACAAAAAAACCACAACAACAATATATATATATATATATATATATATATCACATATACTGTAAAAACTGCTATCAATGTTGTCCTGTTTTAACACATTAGTAAACAAAAAGGAAAAAGGAAAAACATAATGAGAATAGGAAGCTAAATACTGCTTTAGAGCTGATCCAAGACTAATAGCACATAAGCAAGACACCGAAAATGCTGAAAAACGAACCTAAGTTGAATAGCGGAAATTTAGAAGAACTAATCACTAAAATTTAAAAACCTAAAACTTCGAAGATATTGGTATTGGAATTGGTAGATCAACCAACAGACCAACCGACTAGTAGAATGAAACAGTGAAATGGAGATAACTATGCTCCCTGTTACCTTATGTACACTTTGTATTGGGGAGTACTAAGTTCTGCTTACATCATATACTTTTATGTACAGATATTTAGTATTTATGTATTACTTTGTATGTCTTCCAGCAGTAGATGTATTTCAACGATTACTGTTGCATGATTTGCATTTCATAACAAGGAGTATTCCTTCATAGCAATAGAGTAGGGCAATAAATCACTTCAATTGAAGCAAAACTTAGCTGACATATCCCAACAATTTATTAAACCAGAGAATCAGTGTAAAGGCCTATAATGAAATACATTGTCATCAGTGAGAACTACTATTAGCAAGTTACATAACTTACTAAATGCTAATGACAAATATCATGACACACTATAACCTGATATAGTGATTGGTGACAGGGGAAAAGGAAGTACGACTGAGCTGGAAAAGTTTTTTCGAAGGGCTCATGAACAACGAAAACCCCAGGTAGCAAAGGGACGAAGAAGCAGGGAGAACAGAGCGCAACGTCGATCGCATAGACAAGAGCGAAGTAAAGAAAGTGAAGAAAATGAAGAATGGGAAAGCTTTAGGCCCTGACAACATCCCCATCGAAGCATGGATGTGCCTTGGCTCACAGGGCCATGAAACACTAACAAACTTTTCAACCAAATCCTTGCCTGTAAGAAAATGCCTGAGGAATGGAGAAAAAGTATCCTTATATCTGTATATAAAAACAAGGGGGGTGCGCAAGAATGTGGAAATTACAGAGATATAAAGCTATTGAGTCACACAATGAAGCTGTGGGAAAAGATCTTAAATGCAAGGTTAAGACAGGAAGTGAGCATATGCAAGCAACAGTATGGTTTTATACCAGGGAAAAGCACTATACATGCGCTATTCACTCTACGCACACTGATGAAAAAGTAGAGAGAAGGACAAAAGGAGCTGCATTGTGTCTTTGTAGACCTAGAGAAGGCATATGACAGGGTACCCAGATCGAGAGATATGCCATTGTATGAGAAAGGCAGGAACAGCAGAAAGGTATGTGAGATTGGGTCAGGATATGTATAAAGGTAGTATGACTGCCATTCGAAGTGCTTCTGGACTAACTGAGTGGTTCGAAGTCAAAGTTGGACTGCACCAAGGGTCCGCCACCAGCCCGTTCCTGTTCGCCATGGTGATGGACGTGCTAACAGAAGAAGTAAGGCAAGATGCACCTTGGAATATGTTATTTGCATTTGACATTGTTCTTTGCAGTGAAACAAGAATTGACGCGGAAGAACAATTGAAAAGATGGCGTCATGCCCAGGAGAAAAGAGAAATGAGAGTAAACCGAGTGAAGACAGAATATTTGGTGCTGAATGGAAGAGATGAGGACCAAATATAAATGGAAGGAACAGAGGTGAAAAAGTTATAAGACTTCAAAAATCTTGGATCCACTGTACAAAATGATGGAGACTGCAACAGAGAAGTAAAAAGGTGAGTGCAGGCTGGATGGAATGGATGGGAAAAAGTGACAGGAGTGATGTGCGACAGAAAACGTGTGAAAAAGTGCCAAGGTGAAGGGAAAAGTCTACAAAACAGCAGTACGTTCAGCCATGATGTATGGACTCGAAGCTATAGCACCAACCAAGAAACAAGAGGCTGAGTTGGAAGTTGCAGAGGTCCGAATGCTCCTTGGTTGCTGAAAGTCACCAGATCGTATATAATCCGAAACGAAAACATCAGGGGCACAGAACATATAGCAAGACTGAGAGATAAGCAAAGAGAAGCCAGACTGAAGTGGTTTGGGCATGTGACCAGAAGGGAGGAAGACTACATTGGGAAAAGAATCTTGGAGATGAGGGTACCGGGACGAAGGAAAAGAGGAAGACCAAAGAGAAGGTACTTGGATGCAAGAGCAAAGTAACAAAGCAATGACATCATAGGCAAGATACTAGAGTTGTTTTCCTACAACACCCGGAACTCTGCGTAATATATCAGAAAAATCACTTACTTTTCAGGAGGGATTTCTTTTTATTCAAACAGAATTTCTTCGCCAGCCTGATTCTACTTTTCAATAGACCACTTCAAAGCCACAGTTGTGATTTGAACCCAAGTTCCATCAACTGTGATGTTATTAAATTTGTTCTGAGAGCGTCATGTACTACCTCACTTTGTAACTTAGAAATATCAATGTACTCAGATACTTTTATTCCAGTTGTTCTGACCTTCCTGATACGCATCTTAACTTTAGCATGAACAAGTCTATGGTCAGAACCACAATCTGCACCCTGCATAACTCTTACTGTATACATATATTGAAGGTCATGCTTTCGTGTGATGATGTAGTCTAGTGTTTGCACATTGTCTGATCCTGTATGTATCCATGTTACCTTTAGTGGATAAGCTTTTGTTGAAAGAAAGTTTTACATACTGCTAGCTTAAATTCTGTGCACAGCTGGAGAAGAAGAAAGCCATTAGTATTTGCCACACCAAGACCATATCTCCCTAAGACACCCCAGGTATAATGATCACTTCCAACCTGTGCATTAAAGTCATCAATTATCAGCAACTTACCTGCCCTTGGTATTCCTGTGGTACAATTCTTCAAATATTGATAAAATGCCATGATAATATCCTGGCTACTGTTCAGTGTAGGAGCATACACTGAACTAAAAGACATGTAACGACCTCAACTTAAAGGAATCCTTAGACATGATTCGATCACTAACTTCATAAGGTTGCTCCAGTTTGGTTGTGATCTGTGTCCATCCTTATATATTCCTTTAGGCTTTCCTTTCAAGAAAAAATGTTTCCAGCACCTCTTTCAGAAAGCTAATCTTCTTCACTTAGCGGAGTCTCAGATAAAGCAGCAATGTCCACTTTGTACCTAGCCAGTTCCTTGGCGACAACAGCTGTTCTTCATTCTGGACGAGCAGACTCATCACCATCAAGAAGTATTTTTACATTCTAAGCAGCAATATTCAATTTAATTCTCTCTTTTTTATAAAAGCTATTTTTTACTTTTGTTTTCCCCGCAGATTGTAACAGCCGTCAGCTGCAGGTAGTTGGCTGACCAGCTTGATATTGAACAGAGGATGTTTAAATCACCTTTCTGTACCCTCCCCATGATCAGGGTGAGCAGCGTTGTCCCTAAAAAGGGCTGCTCAGTCGCTCAGTTGCCACTGCTGGCGGGTTGCCTCAACAATTTCCTCCACTCTACTCAGTCTTGTGCTTTCTGCATCCATGTTTTTCCTGCTCTCTCCTCAATTTCATCTCGCCATCTTCTTCTTGGTCTTCCCCTTGTTCTTCCCCCTTCTCTTGCTCTTTCCTTTATCCTTCCTCCTTCTCTTAGTCTCCACTCTGTTATCTTCTTGGTCCATCTGTTATCGTTCATTAGGGATAGATGTCCTGCCCATTGGTCTTTCAAATACATTACCTTCTTGATGATGTCTCTAACTTTGTTCTTTGATCTTATGACTTCACTTCTGATCTTATCTTTCCTTGTGACGTTTACCATTGTTCTTTCCATGCTCCTTTGTGCTACTGCAAGCCTTTGTTTCTAGTGGTTGGTCAATGCCCATGTCTCTGCTCAATAGATCATTGCTGGTAGTAAGACTGTGTCCATGATTTTTCTTTAGAGGCACATTGGCATCCTATTGTCTTTTAGAAAAGTGCTTCATTGGCCAAATCTTTTCCAACCAGATGTTATTAGTTGGTCAATCTCTTTAGCAGTGTCGTTTTCTGGTGCACTTGTACTGGTCCACTTCTTCTAGACTTTCTCCATCAATCGTTATATCTACTCTGTGCCTTCTTCTTGCCACTTTATTACACAGTATTTTTGTTTTCTTTTTGTTCATGCACTTCACGTCTTCTCTGTTCAGATCTTCCATCAGTTTCTGAAGCTGTTTCTCTGTTCTGGTAAACAGGATGATGTCATCTGCAAATCATAGGTCGCTGAGGTTCTCTCCATTGATGTTGATACCAATGTCATTTATCACCCTCTTGAAAATCTCTTCTAATGCTGAAGTAAATATAACTGGAGATAGTGTGTCACCCTAACGAACACCTTTCATGATTTTGATCTTTTTGCTCAGCGATTCCGTTCTTACTTGTGCTGTCCCTTCCTGGTATGTTTCCTTTAAGATGTTGATGTATTTTTCTTCAACATTGTGTCGCCTCAGCGCTTTGAAGACTTTCTGATATTGGATGGAGTCAAATGCCTTCTCATAATCTATAAATACCATATGAACTGGTATCCTGTATTCATTGGTCTTCTTCAGTAGTTGTATGGCAGCATGTAGATCGTTAATGGTGGAATGATTACTGCGATAAACTGCCTGTTTAGATGGTTGATGCTCGTCTAATATGTTCTTTAATCTGTTTTTCAGGATTTCCATGAAGAGTTTGTAGATGTGGGAAAGTAAACTGATTAGTATATAGTTTTCAAAGTCTTTCTTGTCACCCTTTTTGAAAATCAGTATAATTATGCCATTTTTTCCAGTTTTTTGGCACTTTTTCACTCTGTATCACTTTATTGAACAATTTCTTGATCTTTTGTCTCACAATTTCTCCTCCTGCTTTCAACATTTCTATAACCACTTGATCTTTTCCAGCTGCTTATTGTTCTTCATCTGCTTCGTTGCATGCTCTATTTCACAATCTAGGATAGGTGGTACATCCTCTGATTCCTCTGGTACAATGTTCTGGGCTACCTCTTTGTATAAGTTCTCATAAAATTCCGCGCATCTCTCTAATATTCTCTCTCGGTTGGTGGTGATATTTCCGTTCTGTTCTTTCAGTTATGGTATCAATACTTTACAACCTTCTGTGGTGTTTACTGCTGTCTGGAGACCTCTTCCACTTTCAATGGCTTACTTCATTCTCAGGGTATTATGCTCTCTGATGTCTTCTCTCATTGCTTTTCTAATTGTCTTGCATAATTCGGTGTATTCAATTTTCTATTGTGCAGTCTGATCTTTCCCTTCCATTCTCCTTCTTTTCTCCAGTAGTTCTTTGGTCTCAGGCTTGAGCTTCTCTCTGTCTGATCTTGCACTTCTTCCAGCTGTTTCCATTGCACATTCCTGTACAATTTCTGTGATCTTCCTTGCCATTTCTTCCATATCACTGTCCATCTCAAGCACCTCAAATAGATTTGTAGTTTTTGTAATTCTTGTCTTTTGCACATCAAGGCTTCGAGATTGACTTTTGGCTTCCCCTATCTTACCATTCTCCTTCGCTCTAATCTTTTATTGAGCTTGATCTTGCTGGACACCATCCTGTGGTCACTCCCTACATTAACTCTCTGAATGACATTAATATCTAAGACAATGTTTCTGTTGCTCATGACGTAGTCGATTTCATTTTTTTTTGTTTGATAAAGACATTGTGCAATTTCGTACAATTGATATATAATCAAGCCAACAATGTCACTCCATTAATTGTGCAATATATTTCGAAGTTAATACTTCATCTTCAGGCTACAAGGTAAAAATACAAAAACAGTAAAACTGCTGAATACAATATTTCCTATCTCATGTCAAGTTAAATTTTTATGACTAATTTGCGGCTTTTGTACTCATCCTTTGTATTCAATGTTGGTTTTATTTCCCGAATGAGTAATGCCTTAAATAAAACAAACATTGAATACAAAGGATGAGTACAAAAGCCGTGAATTAGTCATAAAAATTTAACTTGTCAACAAGGTCCCTTAAGGGAGGTTTCTCAATTATCATAGTTTGTTCAAAAGGATTGAAGATTTGAATTCACTGTGTTACATTTCGTTATAGCTGTGTATACTGCAGAGATATGTTGACATGAGATAGGAAATATTGTATTCAGCAGTTTTACTGTTTTTGTATTTTTACCTTGTAGCCTGAAGATTTCATTTTTGTCAGTCCATTAGGGCTCTTCCATGTCCACTGCTTACTCTTCTGTTTCCTAAAGAAAGTGTTTTCTATTCTTAAGTTCTGTGCTGTTGTAAATTGTATTAATCTTGTTCCTCACTCATTACGATCTCCAAACCCAAAAGGCCCAATTACTACTCCATCGCCTCGTCGTCTTTGCCCAACTTTTGCATTGAAGTCACCTATTATGATTCTGAAGTGACTCTTTTTCTTTTCCATGATCTCTGCTACTTTTTCATATAGTTCTTCAATTTCCTCATCTTCATGGCAAGATGTTGGTACATACACTTGAACCACTTGCAAATTGTATCTGTTGTTGATTCTCAATGTGATTGAGGCCACTCTGTTGCCTGTTCCTTCGTAGAAGAGCACTCGCCCTTTCATCATACTGTTTGCCAGGAAACCAACTCCTCCAATCGACTCATCTCCTCCTGTAGTGTACAGCACATTTCCTCTTCGTAACTGTTCCAAGTGTTCTCCTTTCCTTCTTGTCTCAGCTAGTCTGATGATATCCCTTTTGAATTTGGAATTCTCCAACACATGCTCCAACTCTTCCTCTCTTTCTTGACTTTTCAGTGATCTTACGTTATATGCGCATACACAGAGATGCACTTGTGAAACCTGGAGATTCTTAGCACCCTCTGCTTTTCGGCTGCCAGGGACTGAGGGCCGTTGCAAATGTGTGTAGTCATTGTGGGTTTGAACCATAACTCGCCACTCTAGTTCAGTGCAGATTGGCGAGTAAGCGACAGGTAGTATGGGGCTACATTTTACCCGTAGCAGGCTATTGCCTGACCTGACCTACAGGTAAGACAGTACTTGCCTCCAAAAATTGGCAGACTCAGAGGTACTGCCACTAGGATACCGCCGGATGCAGGAAACAGACGCAGCCAAGATTTAGAAGGCTAAGGGAGTGGTCAAACCAGCCTCCCATTGTGTTTCTCAAAGACTGTGGTGGGGAGGAGTCGTCTTACTTCTCCTCAGGCAGTACTGAAAAGTACTACCCCACTACCCTACTGTATACCTCCAACCTGTTAAGTCTGTACACGTCGCCACTACTCCATCGCCACAGGACCATTGAAGAAATATATGTACATAAAAGATTTCAATAGCATATGCTCTTGTACTGCACACATATCACTCTGAGCATCCACAGTTATGATCCAATGACAAGCAAGAGCAAGATAACTGGTAACTATATCAGCCGCAGGTTTTACCGAGTGTCCTTCTCAGATTTTGTGTCAGTGTCCTTTCCTTAAAGAGATGGTGCAACAGAAAATAAGGAGTCTCTCACTCCCAAACGCAGCAACGTCCATTAAAGCTAGTCACCTCAACCATTGACAATAAATTGTTTATCTGGTTGACGTGTTGTATAGTTACCAAACCATCGTTTTGTTGATGATTGCCAGCTGCACATTCGATATCCTGGTGCCGATATCTTTACCCGTGACCCTGGTGCGGTGGCTTTTGGGTGCTCTCCCTTGCCAAAGGACAACCCATAATTTTGTCCGGGACGGCATATTTCAATATTCATCGCTAATATCCATATCTTAAGGCCCTTTTCCTATCCGCAACCTGAATCCGGTGGATGGGTGTTATCATCACTACACCACATACCTACATACATACATACAAACATACATTCATGCATACATACAAACATACATACATTCATACATACATACAAACATACATACATACATACATACATACACACATACATATATACAAATATCTGGATTTTATACAATTGTGTGTTATTTGGACTTTCAAATCTTCTTCTTAAAAATTTCTCCATATATAAATGCATAAATGCATATACCAACAATCAATACAACAACACGTTTGATTTTTTGATCTGTAGGTCCTTTTTCTGTTATTTACCAGTTTTTCTTTAGCTTACTTTGTGGTAGCTTTTAACTTTTCTTTTCCTTTTTATCAAACCAGTATTGTGTTTTTAGAATTTCAGTTGAACTTTAAGGTATTTTTAAAGTTTTGACTGTTTGGCATTTCGATCGTATCTCATCCAGATATTGCGTTGGTGGCGTATAATCTTATTAATATGTTCTTTGACAAGTAGCACCATCTCTTCGTCATAGTTTTTACTGTAACACTGACCATAAGGGTAAGGAGCGGAACAATCAGGGCTACGGTGAAGGCGAGGGCAGCAACTCTGGCTCAACAAACGGCTGATGTATCGCGCGGTTAGGCGGATGACCCGATAAGCAGGACAACGGCCAGGTGTACCACCCCAGTATAGGGGGTGCAGTGGTGGAAAGAACGCTGGAGGTTCTACATATACCCACTTTCAACCTAGTGATGGAGGAAATAGAAAACGAAGCAGCGCCACTACTGGAAGAAGTTGAGACAATAAAGGAACTAACGGAAGGAAAGAGCCTAGGTGGTGACGAGATCACTGCAGAGCTAATAAAGAACTCTGGAAAATAGGGACAATCTTCTATCACAGACTTTGTACCAAGATTTGGGAAGAGAAGCAATGGTCTCAGCACTGGTTGAATTAGGTATTCATCCTTATACCGAAGAAAGGAGGCACATTACAGTGTTGTAACAACAGGGCAATTGCATTGATCAGTCACAATAGCAAAATCCTACTGAAAATCATTGCCAAAAGGCTGAAAACATGGTTGAACCAAGAGATCTCAGAAGAACAAGCAGGCTTTCGATCAAGCAGAGGAACAAGAAACCAAATCCTTAACTTGAAGATGGTGATAGAAAAAACAGAGAGAGATACAAGAATATAAACCTTTACTACTATTACAAGGCTTTTGATATGGTGGTCCATCATAGACTATCGGCAGACATGAAGAGGGGTTGGAACACATCATCCACGTACTGATGAAAATGTACAAGGATCAAAAAGCGAAACTACGCACAAGACACGGGGATGTTGAATGGTTCCCAATTGAAAAGAGGGTGAGACAGAGCTGTACCATCTTCCCATACCTATTCAACAGTTACTCAGAATGCATGAGAGAAGGCGTCGAAGGAAGCGTGTGAGTAGGGGGAAGATAATCATAGACCTCAGATATCCTGACTATCTAGTATTGATACAAGGCCTTGTTGACAGAGTGAAAAGAAGCTCGGTAAGCGCTGGACTCTCATTGAATACAAAGAAGACTAAGGTGTTGATGATTCTTTGCAAAGAAAGCGATGATGAACACAGAAAATTTGTAAATGATCAAGAATGTCAGGTAAATCACATATTTTGGAGTCCCCTTTATTGATGATTATGAAGATAACCCTGAAATAAAGACGCGGATCGCTGTCGCGAAAAAAACAACACCAGCACTCACATCAGTCTGAAAAAACAGGTCAACATCAAGGAAAATGAAATAGAGGTTGCTAAACACACGTCTTTTCGATTGCAACCTATCGTTGTGAGACATGGATTCTCAAAAAAAGTGATAAAAGACGACTATGCAGCTTCGAGTTGTGGTGTTACAGGAGAATTTAAAGAATAGGTTGGACGGAGAGAGTAAGGAACCAGGATATCTCGCGCAGAATGCAGTGTACCAAGCGGCTCCTGCAGAACGTAGTGAACAGAAGACTCTCTTACTTAGGGCATATACTAAGAAGCGATACTCTGGAAAAAGAACTGATCATGTACATGGTTGCTGGAGCTAGGAAAAGAGCAAGGCAGAGACCAAGGTACATGGACAACATCGGGAAGAATCTGGACTCTCCATAGTACAAGCATACAAAGCGGCGCGGGTCGAGTTGGGAAGCCATGGCAAAGGAACCCACAGCGGCTGAAGTATGAACTTTCCGCACATGATGACTGAATCCACGCTAAAGGACTGAAATATTGTACAGACCTCAAACAGCTGTAGCCACTTAAATTGATGTTTCCAGCACCAATTTCAGCAATGGACTATGGGCAAGATTTTCATTCTTTGCCGGCATCCAATTACAATCTCCTAAAACTATTATGTTCACAACTGTAATTTTCTAATGATCCAGCATGTTTGGTCCATAGACAAATCTCAGTTTTTCACCACTTTTCAATTGAATTCCATCGGAGGTTTGCTGAGATGACCGCATCCGTGCGCCAATTCTTTGCATTGGTTGTAACTTCCTTGTCGTAGTACTCCCGACTAATCATAATCATTGCTGGTGGGTACATTATTTAACCCATTGGGAGGAGGGTGTCTATTGAAGCTTTCAGCTATTGGATGTAGGCTGGTATCCGATACCTTCAATAACCTTGATTAAAAAAAACTAAAACAAATGCCAATATCTAAAAATGTATATGCAATTACATTTTCAAAGATAGAAAATAGAAGCCCAAATAAAAAAACCCAATCATCCTGACACCTCTGTTGCCACTACGCGGTTGTGATGTTCTGGTCAGGACTTTTCTTGTACAGTTACATAGGATATTAATCCTATGTAACTCTGCAAGAAAATAAAATTGGTCTACCTATGCTTTCGTTAAAATGTGACTAAAAATTCGGAAGCTCTTTAGCAATTAGCATTTAGCAATGTGTAACCAAAAAGCTAAATACTAATAGAAGCTAAGTCCAGCAACTAAAATTGAGTGCAGAGAAATTAAGCAGAAGAAAAAGATGATCATAACACTAGAGATACCATGTTTTAACCTACCATTTCTTACAATACAAATCTCAAAACCAACGATATATTATATATATTAATATATCATGTAACAATATATTATATATATATAATAATACATAAATTTCGCACGTAACACAGGCCATCTATGTACACGTTATTTACAAATAGATCTATGGGCAAAACTAGTTTTATGTGATATAGTATAAAATGCTTGCTACTATTCTCAAACAGTTAATACTAGATATATATTGTCTTTTTTATTTCCCTTTTTTCACAACAACTTACAATTCACCATACGTTCTCTCTATATTATGCACCAGACTTATAAGGACTAACAAGACACTAAAATTTTACGTCGCATATTTTTCTATGACAAACAGCTATCAAGTAAAAAACAATGACAGAACAAAAAAATATGATCTTTTTAACATTTTAAAACTTGATATAGGCCCAGCCAGTCGAAACGTCGCTTTCGGTCTTCTGGTTTTACAAGGACGTAAAATATACCGAATGAGATATTTGTTATCAAATTGCAGCAGAGAATGGTTATTAGCCTTAAAAGTCAAATACACCCGTTTATAGGTACTTTTTCTGTACAGTGCCATCTCCGTTACAATTTTAATGCAGAGTTTATCTGTTTGTACTAAGCTTATCTAAAAGAGTCACTAAACTACAACTCTTACGCTGACTAGTATCAGATAAGCAGCACTGCATCTACATGTACGGATTGACCTATGTAGTTGATACAGGAATACTGACATACCAATTTTTAGCGAGGTATTACACGCGGAGCAATATATCTTTTCATGTTCACTGGTCTATAGGTGGACGCAATGCCCAATGGCATTTGCTTCCTGTGCAATGAAACATGAGAAAATGCACTTCGATTAAAGGGAACATGAAGGTACAAATTTAAGATGCATTTTAAGCTTTGGATTTCGTCAAATTCATTCGTTTCTATACAGGCGCTTTTGCGCATTACACTTACAATTATCGTACAAATCCATGTTCTCTGTTTAGCATTCTTGAATGTCATTCAAAATCTTTGTAAAATATTCAGGATTTTTACCGTTCAAATGAATGAAAAAAGGTTCCAAATTAAAACTTTTCACTTCAAAATCACTTAAAAAAACCTCAAGTCATTTACGAGGGCAGTCGCTTCTATGAAGTATATAGCGTAACCTCACAGTTAGGCGCCGGGGGTAATTTTATTACCATGAAGAATTGGCATCAAAATATAGAGAAGCAAATTCAAGGTATAAGTTCAAAGTAGAATTACTATACAACACTAGAATTCACAGTAAAAAAACACGATCCTGGATTCAACTTCTAAAATAAGATAAAAATGAATGATTGCAGTTAACTAGATATTAAAACTTCGATTTTATTGAAACATGAAAATAAAATCAGTTCTGTGAGATTTGAGTTCGCTATTTGTTTTCAAAACCTGTTGTATTCAACGATTTTTAATTTTGGACATTTCAAACTAATTAATCGTTATAAACTAATTTTAAAATTGGTCACCTTTTTGACATTGTATTATTTAAACCCACTGTATACTAACATCGCTTTATTAAAAATTTATTTTTCATTTTTATCACGTTATATGTGTTCTTAAAATCCTAGGTTGAAAAAAACAATAGGAAAAGCAATTTTCTGAAAAAGGAAAAATATCAAGACCAAATTTGCGAGATAACGCTGATTTGTGAGATAACGCTGCAATCTTCGAAAAGAAGACAGAGAAAGATTTGTGAGATAACGCTGCAATCTTCGAAAAGAAGACAGAGAAAGATTTGTGAGATAACGCTGCAAGCTTCGAAAAGGAGACAGAGAAAGATTTGCGAGATAACGATGGGAGTATTTCTGAGAAAGGAAATAATTCAGCAGAAACCGGAAGTAGGAACAATGACATTAAATATGCATTCCTAGTTAAAAATCCTATTTATGCATACCGCACTTCAACGCTAAATCCATCAATTTTTTATGGTTTTCAACATAGTATACAAGAACAGTACAAAAATCCTCCACCAAAATATCCTATCACAAATAAAGCAATTCCAAATTTAACAGAAAAATAATAACAACGGCAAGAATAAAAAATACAAGAGTACACAACAATAGTCCCGGGACCCCAGATAACGGGATTTCACGGGGAAATTTCTTAAGTTTTAAAGGCTTTAAAAATTCAACGGGGCAATGATTTTCCAGGACCTTCATAATGAATGGTCGCCTTGGCGCACGTAGAAAAACACTTCGAACGAATATGGCTATTCACAAAACATCTGACGTCCTTCTCTAGCTAGCTAATAACTTTATCTCTACCTGATCTCTACCTGAGTGAATATCAAATGGCCTTTTTGGAGTCACGCACAGGGAATTTGAAAATAAGCATTGGGAGAATACCATATAACACTGCCACCTAAGCATTTCAGGAGAAAATGTGAATGCNAGGAAAATCACATTTGGAGAAATTTCGTACAGGAAGGATCAAAAAACATCTGGGGAGATAACTGATATTTTAACTTTTCTTCACAGCAAGAAATGTAATGGCTACAAAAAGCCGTGGGTGGTGCGTGTATGTGTGTGTGTGTTAAAAAGCCTTGTTTGTCAATTCTTTTACATCTGCTATACCAATGTCCATGTTTACAACAGGTAGTTAAGCTTGTCAGGTCTTAAGACCAAGTCCAAGAAAAGTTTCTATGGAAAAAAATATCTTCAGGAAAGCCATCTGAAACTAAGAATTAAAAAATAACAATCTTTCGGGGATTTCACGGGGAAATTTCTTAAGTTTTAAAGGCTTTAAAAATTCAACGGGGCAATGATTTTCCAGGACCTTCATAATGAATGGTCGCCTTGGCGCACGTAGAAAAACACTTCGAACGAATATGGCTATTCACAAAACATCTGACGTCCTTCTCTAGCAAGCTAATAACTTTATCTCTACCTGATCTCTACCTGAGTGAATATCAAATGGCCTTTTTGGAGTCACGCACAGGGAATTTGAAAATAAGCATTGGGAGAATACCATATAACACTGCCACCTAAGCATTTCAGGAGAAAATGTGAATGCACTGCATCGGTTGCAAAGGCTCTGGTTCGAACACAAATATCAATCCCACCTCGTCAATAGCAGCAAATAGGAGTTTGGCAATTAAAGATCTTGGAGTGACTCCCCGTAACCATAAGTAATAATACATATAGCTTGATCAAAAAAAGATTCACCAACGGCAGAATAATTTCCCACAGCTGATTTTCACTATTTTCCTCAGTTAAAAAATAAAAACGAACTTCGATACATCGAAAGGTACTTACTTAAGTATTTCAAAAACCTACACTTATAAAAGGTTTAAATAGTGACTTATACTATGCCAAAAACTGCTATCTTTGTATATATGTATAGATATGTATACATATATATTTAAATATATAAATTTATATATAGAGAGACAATTATTCCTTATCAAAAATCGAAATATCCATTTTTTGATCGCACCATTTCTATCGATCAGCGTTTAGATAGATCTTTTTCTATTTGGTAGATGGATTTAAAACAAGCGTGTAGCTAAAATAATTTCTACAGGCACCTTTCTTATGGCGCTCGTAAGCACATGGGTTTCCATGTTACCTTAATGTACTATTATCTGCATCTAGACCTTTAATAATGTTGGTATTGGAAAACCTCCACGAAATGGACATTTGGATAAGATATAATGTCCGAACAAACGAGCTGCTATCCAACACATTTATTTCCGAGTAACAGATATTTCTTACAACTTTTATCTCTCCAGATGATCTTCATTATCTCTAGGAAGATTAAATTGGAGCAGATTAAGAATCTTTTTGATGAGCTTTTTAGTCATCTAACGCCACTTTTAGTACGTCATTTTTACCCTGCGAAATTGTTTTTGACAGGTATACTAGAGTTGAATAGTAGACAATCTTTCTGTGGATGTCAGAGGGGTGCCCAATCCAATGTAAAAAATGTGAAGTCAAATCTCTGACGAACTTGGAAGACAGACTAGCTTTAAGGTCTTCGGAGTAGTTCGCCCGCTTTGGTTCCCGCCTGGCACACGGCTCTTACCAGTGGCTCTCCGTAGCTGGTTGCATGCAACAGCAGCCACACCCTGGGCAACGGTTTCCGCAGGCCGGCTAGGCCTGGTGAGGGTAGCCGACGGGTCTCAAACCCTCGGCGAGCTGGGGTTTGTCTACGCATGTGAAGAGAGGAACTGCGGGGAGGAAACCACCAGATTTTTTCAACGGGCAGGAAGGGGGACCCAGCAAAGCGTCGTGGAGGTCTAAAATAATGACAAGCTTTCAAACAAGCTTAAACATTGATTGCAAACGATAAACGATAGCAGACGATCTTAAATGAAGTCTTTCAAAGTTATTACTCTCATTTCAAGAATAAGTGAGCACTTATCAAATCTTGGCGTAACTTTTATTTAAACTCTGCATTTAAGAGAACGTTTTGCTTGAATTCATACACCTTCTTACACTCTACACTTCCCTGCATTAAGTGGGCATCGCTACCAAATGAAAGCAAAGGAAATCCATGCAAAGTTCTGACAACCATACCTATACTTTGCAAGTATGCCTTCTAGCTCTGTATTTCTCCTGACGGTCTCCAAGTCTGAAAGGTGAATCTACAGAGCTTGTTTTTACTGTCTTTTCACAATAACATATATCAGTCTAGTTTTGTCTAATTTTGGTCACATCTAAGCTAACAAAATATCACACAATCATAGAATACTTCAAAATTCAGATACTCCATAATTCGCTGTACAAATCAATTACATATAATATAGCAAAATTATATATTTGCAACTCGCTTGTCTATGATATCATATTGAATTTAGTAATCAACTACACACCCACCCTCCTCAGTTCCCGTCATTAATAATGATTACTCTTTATAAAATTGATGATACCCAATCAAAATCGTTACAGTCGATTATTTTAAACAAATTTGTAATCTCAGTCTAACTCGTACAAACCAATCAATAGAACTATGTATCCAAAAAATATGCGGAATTTTTCATCCTTCTTTTCTCTGCTACATTTTCACTAGCCCTGTCTCCCTCCTTCATTTAAATTATTAAAAGTAACGTTATTTCTAAAGTACAAATATTGATTAGTTTTCAAGGACCAATTTTCTCTTTCTCTTAGTGGGACCTCTTTTAGGCGCAAGCAAGTATTGGCGCGCTTCTACATCTTTGTATTTTCCTTGTTCATGTTCTTGGACGATTTCTCTTTTCGTTTCAGACAATTGACATAATAACAGACTAATCTTTAATGCGTGCCCTGTACGCGTGCTCCATTGTGTAACAGAGCAATAAGTTGGTGAATTCTGAAACTGAGTTGAATGTAGACCTAATGGGCACCCATCCCTGTATTAAGTGAAATTCTTTTTGGAGGTTTTTATAGACACTTATCTTCTCAGTACTGCTCAGTTATTTGTATAGACACTTCTTTGCTCAGTAATGTTCAGTTATTTTTTTGACACTTCTTTGCTCAGTAATGTTCAGTTATTTTTATAGAAACTTCTTTGCTCAGAAATGTTCAGTTATTTTTATAGACACTTCTGCTCAGTAATGTTCAGTGATATTTATAGACATGTCTTTGCTCAGTAATGTTCAGTTATTTTTATAGACACTTCTTTGCTCAGTGACGTTCAGTTATTTGTATAGACACTTCTTTGCTCAGTAATGTTCAGTTATCTTTATAGACACTTCTGCTCAGTAATGTTCAGTTATTTTTATAGACACTTCTGCTCAGTAATGTTCAGTTATTTGTATAGACACTTCTTTGCTCAGAAATGTTCAGTTATTTTTATAGACACTTCTGCTCAGTAATGTTCAGTGATATTTATAGACATGTCTTTGCTCAGTAATGTTCAGGTATTTTTATAGACACTTCTGCTCAGTAATGTTCAGTTATTTTTATAGACACTTCTTTTGCTCAGTGATGTTCAGTTATTTTTATAGA
>RDPX01000351.1:205239-223066 GCA_003991215.1 Morbakka virulenta | reverse complement strand
TTAAATTTTTTTTTTTTGTTTTTTTTATTTCCCTTCCTCTTATATTCTTTCTTTTTTATATTCCTTTTTTTTTTTTTTTATGCGCAACTCTACAAAATTTCGTTATATCTTCTTTTCCCTTTTTTTCCCCTGTTCCTGTTTGTTCTTTGTTTGTGTGTTTGTGTGTGTGTGTGTGTGTGTTTGTGTGTGTGTGTGTGTGTGTATTTGTGTGTGTGTGTGCGCGCGTAGATGTGTGTGTATGTGTATGTGTATTTGTGTGTATGTGTGTGTGTGTGTGTGTGTGTATGGTTGGTTGTTTGGTTGGGTTTTTTGGGGTGTCGGGGCTTAAACAGTGCTTTTCTTACCAAGAAAATGGCTTCATGTAAAAATCCAAAGCTTTTTTTCTTGGAAATTGGAGCTCAAGCATTTTGGTTATAACTCAGTTCAAGCATGCTTCCTCAGTCGAACGTTGTGTTTCTTGTTGACAACTGCCAGTCCTACAGATGTGAATACTACACCAGCCCCTATTAGTGACGAAGAAACACTAAAGGGAGCAACAACTTCCGAAGCCAATGTCGTGTCATCTGGAATGGTCATTGCTGCAGAAGCAAGACTAGTTACAGATGCAGGTTATACTTAGCTTAGCTTTCTTTATTTATACGTGCTGCAAAGGAAAAATAATTTCGATACTTTAGGTTGTGTTTTGTGAATGCAACTGACATATATTTATTGGCCTATGATTTGAAATTTGTGGGTTAATAATACCTTAAAGCAGAAGTCAAGCTAGTATAGTGTTGGGGAAGATGAACGGGTGGCTCTCATCGGATCTGCCATTAGCAACAAGGAGGTCAATAAACAAATAACAAAATACTTTAAAAACGCATAGGTCATCAAATATTTCTACTTATCACGACAACTAAACCAAACTGTTTTTTTTAACAATAATAGTAGACTGTTGTGCCACACAAGCATAAAAAAGAGCAGTAAAAACTCAATGTAACAGCGCCTTGGTATATGAATTAATTTACCAAAACGTCAAAAACGCACAGGAGGAAAGGAAAACCAGATTTCTATTCAGTAATGACGAATTTAGTTGATCCATGACAGACCAAAATGAGCTCAACAGATGTTTCAAAATAAGAAGTATTCCTCATGACACCCAAAATCAAAGCGCGATAATTTTCACTTTTTTACTGATGAATAAAAGTCAAGTGGACTAATAACGCAAGATCTCAGCCAGTCAAAAACTGGGTCAGGGTGGCTTTATTATTGTCGCGAGGTCAAAACATAAATCTTTAATCAGTAATTGCTGGACTGAACAAGCATTTTTGTTTATCAAAGAGGACTCCCTACCCCTCTCCTCCTCCTTCCTTGAAATCCAGTTTTTAATGAAGTTTCGTTTCTGTTTTTTTTTCGGTTAACTTGGAGACTAAACACATTATAAAGATCATTATCAATCTTAACCATAAACTTTAATCGTACTAAAATAAAGGACAGTAAAAAACAGGAATAATTGTACCCTCTTACCTCTTCTATTTGCAGAACTAATTTTCCGATGCGTAGGCGTCGTTTTGTGAAGAGTAGACACAGGTGACGTATCGTAGGGGCTTGGAGATTTTGGACCTAAAAACGACAAATCAAGCCAAATTTTCCTTTTTTAAAAAAGAGGATTTCATACTGCGTATGGTAGTTTTCTTATCTAAAAATAAAATTTACTGTTAACTAGTTTTTCTTGTTTGGTAAATAGGTCAAAATATTGGGTCTGTGATTTTATTGCCTGGCTCTTCTTATTTATTACTTTTGGTGAGGAAATATGCAGCATCAACACCTTACTGTCAAAAACTGTGCTGCACTAAAACTGAATCGATCCAATAAACTTCACTAGACCAATATTCTTTATATCTTATATGTAAAGCGCTAACGTATATCTGTCTGTCTGTCTGTGTGTTCAGGGTTGGCGTCCAAACTGGTAGACCGATCGCACCCAAACTTGGCACGAATATGGAGTCACTTAGGCCTACTGAAAGTGACGTCACTAAACCGGAAGTGACCTTATAGGGTCAAATATGCCTTTTGAAGACACTAAGCTGACACAGCAAGAGACGTCATGAAGCAGGAAGTGGCCTTTCGGGACAAAGAGTAGAGCTGTTTCTGGCCCTAGAGACCTCCGATTGCAGCGAAACTTTGCAGGAGGCTATAGCTCAGCCTCATAGATATTGGAAGTTCTAAGACAGAACTGAAAATGGCCTCACCTAACCGGAAGTGATCCGCAAAACAGGAACTAAGGCGGTTTTGCGCACTAAGAACGCAGAGGAGAAAATAGGGGCAGAAGCAAGTGACGTCATGAAACCGGAAGTCGCCTTTCTGGACAGAAAATAAAGCTGTTTCCAGCCCTAGAGACCTCCGATTGCAGCGAAACTTTGCAGGAGGCTATAGGTCAGTCAAAAGGAAGTGGAAGGTGGGTAAAGTTGGAAGGTGTGCTGTTTTAACATTACAACGCTCTGATGTCGAGAGAACTTGATAAGAGGCTGCAGGGATGCCTAATGAGTGTACAAACCACGCAACGGTGAATTCTAAATCCGTAACTTAAGCCTTTTGAAAAGAATAAGAGCAACATTCTTTACGTAAAAGTCCTAAAACCTTTAGACAAAAACTAACAAAAAAAGTGAAATACTGAGAATGCTATAATAAAAGAGCTAACATCACATTTCATTACGTCATACAAAATTGCGAGACAATAAATGACTTAAATACTCTGCAACAAGCTGGAAACCTTAAAAAAGACAAGATCAACAAGTGGAAGATTTACCACCGTTCAAATATACAACTATTAACTTACTTTCTTGCATCGTAGGTATACCAGTGTACTGTTCAGCAACAAGTAATCTTTCTGTACTACCGTCATCTTGATTACGTGAAAGCCATCGGCCACAAGGAAACCTGGTTCAATCATTGAAGGTATATGAAGTACATCAGATATCGACCACAACACGGACGAAGGAAAGCAAAAACTACAGCTCAATATGATTTAAAAAGTACTTTTCTCAAGTCTCTTTAATACCAACTGGTGTGTGCCTACGTGTATGTGACGCCTGTNGCCCTAGAGACCTCCGATTGCAGCGAAACTTTGCAGGAGGCTATAGCTCAGCCTCATAGATATTGGAAGTTCTAAGACAGAACTGAAAATGGCCTCACCTAACCGGAAGTGATCCGCAAAACAGGAACTAAGGCGGTTTTGCGCACTAAGAACGCAGAGGAGAAAATAGGGGCAGAAGCAAGTGACGTCATGAAACCGGAAGTCGCCTTTCTGGACAGAAAATAAAGCTGTTTCCAGCCCTAGAGACCTCCGATTGCAGCGAAACTTTGCAGGAGGCTATAGGTCAGTCAAAAGGAAGAGGAAGGTGGGTAAAGTTGGAAGGTGTGCTGTTTTAACATTACAACGCTCTGATGTCGAGAGAACTTGATAAGAGGCTGCAGGGATGCCTAATGAGTGTACAAACCACGCAACGGTGAATTCTAAATCCGTAACTTAAGCCTTTTGAAAAGAATAAGAGCAACATTCTTTACGTAAAAGTCCTAAAACCTTTAGACAAAAACTAACAAAAAAAGTGAAATACTGAGAATGCTATAATAAAAGAGCTAACATCACATTTCATTACGTCATACAAAATTGCGAGACAATAAATGACTTAAATACTCTGCAACAAGCTGGAAACCTTAAAAAAGACAAGATCAACAAGTGGAAGATTTACCACCGTTCAAATATACAACTATTAACTTACTTTCTTGCATCGTAGGTATACCAGTGTACTGTTCAGCAACAAGTAATCTTTCTGTACTACCGTCATCTTGATTACGTGAAAGCCATCGGCCACAAGGAAACCTGGTTCAATCATTGAAGGTATATGAAGTACATCAGATATCGACCACAACACGGACGAAGGAAAGCAAAAACTACAGCTCAATATGATTTAAAAAGTACTTTTCTCAAGTCTCTTTAATACCAACTGGTGTGTGCCTACGTGTATGTGACGCCTGTACATGTGGGGTATGTACGTGTGTGTGTGTGTGTGTGTGTGTGTGTGTGTGAATCGTCAAGTACTCTGTATGTACAATGTTTCTGCCATCTGATACTACAATTGTCAACATTTATAATAAAAAACTTGGGGTTAAACCATATACACTTAACGATGAAAGTCAATATTAAAAACAACGTTTTGTTCATTACTAAACGTTTCGGTGTCTCCATTACACCATGTTCACTAGCTAAATGATTTCATAAATTTACATTTCCGCAAAATCTATAAAATTGCATAATCTTGAAAGCTAACAATGAGACAAAAACAGAAGACTATTTTTAAAAAGCCCAAGGGGATATATTTGAACATTGGAATTCAACACAAGAGAGAGTTTTTTAACAAACAAGGACTCTTTAATAAGAAGTTCTATATCATTATTTGCAGTAGTTAAAAATTCGACGTCACTCATTAGGGCTTGGTGTTCGTATTGAACTAAATGCTCTGTAACTGCAGTAGGATTTTTTGTATTACAATGTTCCTTAAACCTCGTTTCCATGTGGTATTTCGTCTTGCCTACATAGTTTGCATTGCAATTTGTACCGTGTACAAATTGCAATGCAAAAACACTTGCAAAAACACTTTAAATGGGTCATCAAAATCAATATAAAAGGAAGTATTGTGCCGTATAATAATGATAATCCCAAATATTATTGGAGGTTTAGGAATTGTGTCAAAGTGTTTAGAAAGCTAGATAATGAATTCTTAGGAGTAGCACAGAACAGTTGCAGAAAGCCACTCTTTGGGCACTGCATGAATACTGAGGAAGATTCTTGAGGCCTAAAGCTACTGGTTGCACGCTGCTCTCAAAAAGAATCCCAACATAACATCATCACCGAGATATAAGGAAAAAAAATTGTTTACCACTGTAATGGAAACTCTTTACAGGACTTTTGTCAGATGAGATCTATAGGTATTTCGAATCTCAACACTTGTTTCCAAGCGAACAAAAAGAATGCAGAAGGAATACCAACAGGACAAAGAGACAAATGCTAATTGATAAAAAGGTCATGCGAAATTATAAAAATGCTTACGACATGATTCCTCACTCATGCAGCGTCAAGTGTTTGAAATTATATAATATTGGCAATAATATAACAGCTGCTGTTAAAAATAGCATGAAACAACGGAATACAGAGCTAACATCTGGAAACTAAAAAATTATATATTGAGAGAAATCTTTCAAGGAGACAGTATGTCACCACTGGCGTTTATTATGTGCATGATAGGACTGTCTACATTGCTGAGAAAAGAGAAAGCTGAATATGACCTTGGTAAGAACAGTGTTAAAATAAATTATCTGCTGTTTATAGATGATTTGATGCTTTGTGCTGAAAACAAGGAAGAGGCAAATGCTCATATTAGTACCACCCAGGTATATAGCAAGGATATTTGCATGGAATTTGGAATCAACAACTGTGCACATATAATGTTGCAGAAAAGAAAGGTAGTGAGTGAAGCCAGGTTAGAGATATTAGGTAAACAATGCATTGATGAAGCAGATGTAGAGAAAGCATATAAATATCTAAGACGTCATGAAGCAAATGACATAAAACACGGGCAAACAAAATAACGCAAGAGTACGTCAAGAGGGAAAATGAAATTGCATCTCCAAAACTGAACAGTGGAAATATTATAGACGCCATCAACTCCCCTGCGGTATCTCTGTTAAGGTATGGTGATGTAATCAAAGACTGGGCCAAAGATAAACTGAAGAATAGAGACAAAAAGGGATGAAAAGTACTCACAATAAATAGAATGTTACATACACTAAGTGGTGATGAGCTGCTCTATAATCCAAGGAAAGAAGACGGAAGGGGCCAGCTAGGTGTATAACAATGTGTGCAGATTGAGCTGGAGAGTTAAGTTAAATATAGATGTAAGAGCTTTATCATGTCATGGGTCGTAAGCTTTTTCCGAGCTACGTTTCGAGATACTTCTCCCATCGTCAGGTTACGGTAGCCTGACGATGGGAAAAGTATCTCTAGAAACGTAGATCGAAAAAAGCTTACAACTCATGACATAATAAAGCTCTTACATCTATGGCTTCCTCTGAGTCCATAAAGTTCAGAATTTTCAAGATTTTTTGGTTAAATATGTCAGCGCATCAGAAGAGCTGCCTCTCCTGGCTGTAAACAAAGAATATATACTGACAAGACAAACATGCAATAAAGACCTCAGAAAGTCAAGAAAAGACGAGAGGCACTAAAGATAAAGAGAAACAAGCTTACATGGAAAATTGATCAGAGAAGTAGAAGATATAGAGAATGAGTCGTTTTGGGACTGGTTAAGGAAAGGGTTCTTGAAAAAAGAAACAAAAGGAATTTTATTTCCTGCTCAAGAAAAAGCACTGCGCACAAATTGGATTAAAAAGCATATTGATAAACTGGACATATGTGACGAGTGCAGGATGTTTGAGTAAAGGAAGAATCGGTTAGCTATCTAATTGAAGAATGCAAAAAACATGTTCAATGAGATTACAAGAACTGGCATGACAATATTGCAAAAATAATCGACCCCGAGCTTTGTGAGAGGTGTGACCTGGTTCAGGGAGACAAGTGCTACTATCACCAACCAGCTCGAGGTGGTTGGTGATTCGAACGTCAGTGTTATTGAGAATGACGGCGTTCGAATTCTGTGGGATTTTAATACACAGACAGATCACTGTATTGAACATTGCCGTTCTGACATCCTAGTTTATGAAACTAATTAAAAAATGTTTTCCATCATTGATATAGCGTCTCCTGGCGTCAAGAAAGTTGTTGAGAAATAACAAGATAACAATGAAATTATTCCAAACTTGTGAGCACTGAAGAATATATGGAAATGCTTACATGTTGAAATGAGCCCAATCATTGTTAAAGCCTTAGAAGTTGTGTCAAAGAACTTGGGAAGTTGGAAGATTAGTCTAAGGGGTAGCATATCACAGCAAAAAGCCACTCGTTTGGGCGCTGGAAGAATGCTGAGAAAGATTCTTGAGACCTAAAGCTTCTGGTTGTAGGCTGTTTTCAAGAAGAACACCGAGATAACATCATCTCCGAGATATAAAGAAAATACAAATTAATAACAACAAAGCAAGAAACCTACAGAGATGTGACAACAAAGATAGGACGCACAGTTGGAATAACAGATGAGTTCAGAATTGAGGCATTTTTGCATCAGGGTACGACACTTGGTCCATTTCCTTTTAATATTGTTACAGGTATGGTTCCTGAGTGTGTTACAGCGAAACCACCATAGATTTCAATGTATGCAAATAACAACGTATTCCAATGTATGCGGATGCTATTGTATTGTTGTCTGAAAACAGACTAAGTGGAAGGGTAAACTAGAGGAATGGGAAAAAAATACTAAAAAGCAGTTAATGTATGAAACCATGGAGTTTAATGTATGTGGTTGACATTGTATTGGTGTCTGAAAGCCAAGTACATTGATGGGCAAACTAGAGGGTTGGAAAGAAGTACTAAAAAGCAGAGGCACGAGGATAAGTGGAAAGACGTTGAAGTATTTTACGACAGGGAGAGAAGGTGATCTAAAAGATGCCATCAAACCAGAAGAAGAAATACCTAAAGCGTGTAGAGAACTTTAAATACCTTGGAACAATGCGAGAAGCAAATGGAAAAATGAATCGCGAAATTAAGTATCGAATTCAAGGTGGATGTAATAACGGGAGGGAAATGTCAGGTGTAGTTTGAGCTGCTTTCTCGTATGGTTTGGAAGCTTCACCATTAAAGAAAAAAAAGAAAAAAGACGATATAGCAGAGATGAAAATGCTTAAATGGAAGTTTGGTTTTACCAAGCTGGATAAAATAAAGATGAACACATAAGAGAGGGAACAAAGGTGATATAAGTGTCAAAGAAGATACAAGAACAGCGAGTAAGATGGTAACGTAAGCCTTTTAAGAAAAAATGAATAACACCATGTAGGTAGAAGAATAATGCAGATGAATATTGCAGGAAGCCGACCACGAAGAAGGCCCAAAATCCGATTCAGTGACTGTGAAAAACAAAGATTTAGAGAAGAAACAGATAGAAGGAGATAGAAAACATCCAAATTAGATCAACGTGGTCGAGAGGCATTAAAAGTAGCGATCCCTTGTAATAGCGCATAGCAATTAATGCTGCATTACAGAAAAATCACAATGAACGATGTCGCACCGCATTACGGGTCAATCCAATATACACAGCGCCTATGTTATTTTATTTTATTTTTTTCAGCTTGGACCCTATGAAATGTTTGCTTTCGGACCAACAATTAGGTTTCAGTTGCATTGGCAAAACGAACCCATTTATCCTTTAGATGAACAACCACTGGCAGTTGTTTCAGATATTTTACAAGCAAGCGCTAGGTAATCTTTTATTTTGCCCTTGTTAGTGTTACCTGGTATCATAACATTGAAATTAGTAACAACCATACCTAAATCTATGGTAAAATCCCGTCTTTTGCTAGTAAAGTAAATATTTCCCGCAATAAAAAATTCAGAAACGTTACACCATTTAAGATTTGTAATATCTATCTGATTTTCAAATATTTGAGCCATGCTTATTCAAAGTTCTTCTGTTGTTTTAAAACAACATCAATAAAAAGTAGCAAGATATCTAGGACCCCTGCATGATTATTAAAATTGATCACATGTTACTACTGAAATTCAGTTTTTTCAATGCCTTTTTTTCATCCTGAAGCATTTTGACAAAAAAATCTTATGCAAAAATAAATCTGATTTTAGTGGACATCCGTGACTTCTTCATCCCAAATCGTCTAATCACAAAATATTTCTAAAAAAGAGTAAGTAATTTATGGATAAAAAATCTGACTTATTGCATTGTTGCATACGAGAATTAAATAAAACAACTGTTACAAGAGATGTAGTTGGGCTATAGATTCGTGTTTGTATTTGTTTATTTACTTGTTTTGATATTAGAGATTAATGTAGAAACTGCTAGATTGACACAAACATCTGATTGGTCACATATTAATGAGATAACACTCATGCACTCACGCACCCACGCACTCCGCATAACACTGTGCTCTGACTAGCTGGCTATTTCAAGAACTGCATCTCAGAGACCTCTATATTTATAATCCAGGATCATTCAGGTTAGGCCAATCCATTATTACATTATTTTAATTGTTTATTATATCTTGTTATTACTGAATAAATACATATTATTGTCATTTAGCCTTTCTTGTTGCTGCTATCTGATCTCTTATGTTACCCTGCAGGAAAACAGGTCGTAACGCAACAAACATTCAAAAAATGTCTAAAAATAAGTAGTCATATCAATCTTGGTTTCTATACCTGTACACCTGACCTGTCACCTCGTTTATTATTGTAACATGTTCAATAAACCAACCTGGCGATATACCTACGAGTAAAAACAGTATGAAAGAATAAAAAAAAACAATAGAAAAGAAAAGAAAAGCAACAGGGTTAGGGCACACACTGCATGTCTCATTGACGAGTTCCTTATAAGCAATAAAGGAAAGAGAAGATAGTTCAACCTGTCAATCTAAGAAGGTAATATCCCAAGACTATAGGCAGTCCCTATTCTTATGCCACAATAGAGGGAAAACTGTATCTAAAATGTATCTGAAATATCACAGTATACCTAAGCATTGGAATAATGCTGTAGACATCCTTACTGTGATTAAAAAATATAAGAAAACTGTTCAACTGAAACGGAAAAGAGACAAAATAATGAAGGGAATGAGGTCAACTATATACAGCAATCAACTTCTTAAAAATTCCGTTGTACACGTTTCCCATTCCTTGATATCCACACACATAACCACAAACAAAGACACACTGACCACAAACACACACATACACACACGTACAGTAAACTTTAGGCACAAACACATGAAATGTAATTGCTCCCAAAGTTTACTATTTCGGTTCTTATTGACCATTCTCCAGTATAAATAGAGTTCCTCGTAAGTGCATCATAAGAGCACATGTAACTGGTAGGAACATCCTACGAAGTTTCATGTAATGTTTAACATTCATTAAAAACGTAAATTTTTGTCACAACATCTTAATTGCTGATCTTCATTAACTATGTACTAATTAACCTCGAATTCTCTCATTGGCCCAGTTGAATTACATAATACTGCCTGACAAACAAAAAAGTTACGTTAAAATTAATTCCTTCATCCTGTTGATACCAATATGTTTCCTTTAACCCAATCATTTCTAAACAGCGATATGATATTTGCGGCATATCACAGTGATGCATAGCTGGTCACTTGTTATTTGTATTCTACATAAACGGCATATGGCAGTGATGCATACTTGATCACTTATTATTTGTATTCTACATAAACGATATCAGAGTTGTAAAATACGCTGGCGATACAGTAATATTATATTAATGCAAGAACATTGAAACCGTTGGAAAGGTTTTGAAGAACTTCAATCATTGAGAATTTGGTTCCTGGAAAAAGTGACGTGACACTTTAGAACTAACAATGCAAACTGGACACTTCACCGTTAAAAACTAGTGAAAATCCTGAAACCCTGAGCTACACAAAATCTTACATCTATCTAAGATTGATATTACATGAAACAACATTTGTCTGAACGCATAAAGGTCACAATAAAGAAAGATACGTCAAGAGTCAACCTACGAAGCAAAATTTGCCCAGATATCGATACAGTCGAAGGAAAATTGATTTTAAAAGTAATGATTTTGTCCACTTTACCGTATTATTACAAGTTTACTTTTAGAACTGTTTTAAACTCATTAGAAGACATGACCACGAGGATTGAGCAAGTTCCAAAAACTTTAAACAAACACGTATTATGAGAAGATCCTATTAGTCAGCTATCTGATCGATGCAGCTCATGTGATATCTGCAACTTATATTTATTTATATTTGTTTTGTAAATTTATAATTACAACACTAATTTTTACTTTTCAACTATTTAACTTAAAACTTACTTATTGATCTTTTTGTTTTACAGGACTACTCTTGAAAACAGTGTAAATATTTTGATATATTGTACAACTGACTGTATTATCCTGTATAAATATTTGATAATAACAATAATAATAATTACAGAATTTGTCCACCGTTGTTTGACAAAGGACATTTGCAAATTAGAAATAATGATACATTGATTAGGCTTCCTAAAGTAAAGTTGGATGTTATACGACAATAGTTTCATTTTTAAGGTAGTTTTAAGTTCAACAAGCTATCGCTTGACTAAAGTTCAGAATTAAGGCATACACAATTTTGAGAAGAACCCCTAAATATTACAGGCAATTTGAATTTTAAAAAAATGTACTACCATTCTTATTTCATTTTTACCATTGTTCTTTTATTTTTCTCTCATAAAATTTTATAAAAATTATTGATATAAACTTAATTTTAACTTTTATTGCCCTCTTTAATTGTGTATATGTAATTCTTACAGGACTTCCAGGGCAACAGTATATATATATATATATATATATATATATATATATATATATATATATATGTTAAGATATAGATATGTCGTACATTATCGTACATAATTTTATGATTAGTATTACTACTGTGGAAGTCATACTGTAAAAAGGTCTGGTAACCAAAACAACAACAACAACATGATGACAATATGTATACCAGTATCTTAGTGTATCACAAGATAATAAGAGAGCTTGACATGGAAAATAGTAACAAATAAATACTACCAAAGAGAATATAACTAACCAAGAAAAATGCTCTTATTCCAAGTGTATACAACGTTATGACTCTTGCAAAAACTCCGTTATAAAAACGTCGTTCATTACTTCAAATGCCACTGAGAGACAAGTCAAAATTCGTCGAAATACAACATGTGCATCTAAGAATGTGGACTTTGTAGTATGTTGCCAGTCTTGGGAAAAATTGGATCTGGGGTCTATCATATATTGGAAACCTAGGCTTGCGAATTACAAGTCTCACATTAAGAAGAAACGCTTTACGTTTGAAATACTAAAGTATTTCCAGAAGAATGTTATGATAAGACACTTTTGAACGTGAGAGTTACTATTTCTGAACACAATAAATAATCCTGATTTATTGGGTAAAAATGATGTTGAAATCATACTACTTGAGAAAGAATGATTCTGAGCAGGAACTTTAAAAGAACGATTTACTTAAACGGATTAAAGGACCCACATGATAGGAATCTTTTAAAAAAAACCCGCAAAGAACGTGAAAAATAGTACATTTTTTGTATTAAAGAACAATAGATTTTATTTCTTTATCACTTGTGAGTAATGTTTGCTTCCTAATCATTTTCATCCGTTGGCTATTTAGAAATATGTATTTTATGTTGGCAACAAATGTTTTTACTAATAGTACAGCTGGTTTTTGAAAAAGTGGTAAGTTAGTGCCATAAATATTTATGTTTTTATTGATGTTCAATTTTAAATCAAAATTCATTGCTTTTCCCTACTATTCACAATATTCTTACTTTTCATGTTGTTTTATTTGCTTGTCTTGATTCAAATTTGACTTGTTTAAGTTTACGTTTTCCACATGCTTTTTCACTAAAGACCTTTCCTGCCTTTGTTGTTTTCTGCTTTCTTTTTAACGTCATTTTCCCCCAGAAATTGAAACTCAGACGGTGCCCTTCACAGGGACTTGGATTTGGCTGTGAGAAATTTCTTGGCTAGATGCCCTTGCTGACCCCAACCAATGGCTTTTCCTTTTGTGAATTTCCAAAGTCGTCTGCTGGGGGAATCGAACCCGTAATTCTTGGTTACTGTGCGGTTGCACTAACCATTAAGCCACGGCTCCTCACATATATATATATAGTATATATAGTATAAATATATAAAATATTTAGTATATAAATGGGGTTCAGACGGTGCCCTTCATAGGGACTTGGATTTGGCTGTGAGGAATTTCTTGGCTAGATGCCCTTGCTGACCCCAACCAATGGCCTTTCCTTTGGTGAATTTCCAAAGTCGTCCGCTGGGGGAATCGAACCCGTAATTCTTGGTTACGGTGCAGTTACACTAACCATTAAGCCACGGCTTCTGTCTGCCTTTGTTCTTATACTTAATCAAAAACAAAGCACTTGGTAATTTGTACGTCTTTAATAAAGTTTTATTATTAACCATATGGCAATAATGGTGATTATTAGGACTTACCTGAATTATCATGCCCTATCCTAAGTGTTGTCAAAATACCACGATTTGTGTGCTAAAAAAAGATCAAACCGAAATGTCATTGTCGCATTTGGAAAAGAAAAAATATTTAATTATTTTATCATAAATATCAGCTATATCAAATATATCATATTTGTCAGCTCGGTAGCATGATTCAATCAGAAGGAAGATGCTTGGTGGAAATACGGAAACGAATTGTCACTGGAAAAGAAGTATTCCAGCGAATGTCCAATATAATGAGGGAGCGAATCTTTCAATGGATACCAGGCTCAGAGTTCTTGTAAATGTAATTGATACATTTATACTAATTCCTTCATTCTTTCATTTCTTACATTTAGCACGATTTTCCTAATTGTTTTTATAAAGTGTATTGGCCTCAGGTTGTTCACAGGCCCCAACTCTTTCTTTGAACTTGGCATCGTTTTCAATAATGACTAATCTATGTCTGCTTCCCTTTTCTACTCCATTATCTTATTCAGAGGACGTAGACGGATAACATTCATGAAAAGCACATTATCTTTGACCAGGAAAAGTGAAATAGAGATGCTAAGGATAGCAAACGGCAGGTCTCTGTGGAGAACCATGACCGCCTACCTTCTGGAAGGGCATGACACCTCAAGGGGAGGAATATATTATTAATTGTATCTGCTACGTCTTTATTTTTATTATTATTATTATTATTATTATTATTATTATTATTATTATTATTACTATTATTATCATGATAGGATGGGATTAAAAATATATTGGGAGCTGTGCAATACGTATGGGTTGAAATGTGCGGGGAAGTGGTTTGAAGAGGTGCCTGACAAAGTAAGAAAGAGTGAAGATGGTAGGTTTGAAGTTTGGTGGGATAGATCAGTGGAGACAATGCAACAGGTGGAATGTAATCGTCCGGATGTTGTTGTTGTTGACCGCACTGAGAATAGATGGCTGGTTGTAGATTTTGCTGTGCCTTCCGATCGAAATGTGACAGCTAAGGAAGAAGAAAAGGTCACTAAATATTCTCCCTTGGCCCAACAAATCCTGAAGTTACACAGCGTATATACCAGCGTTGTCCCAATCGTTGTGAGAAGCTTAGGAGTGGTGACGAATCGATTTGAGCGCAGTTTAAAAGAGTTGGGCATCCCTGATGTCTTGGCTGGAGTCCAAACATCTACCATCATTGGAACCACCAACATATTGAGGAAGGTGCTTAACCTCTAAAGCTGCTGGTCTGTAGCCGGGGTTAAGTATTCTCGTCTGGCAGGTGAATACCATCTCCCTGTGCGGGCTGTCATGCTGGACATGAACTTTGTTATCATTATTATTATTATTATTATTATTATTATTATTATTATTATTAAATTAATGTTTATACAGGATACAATATATAAATGTCATATATACATATAAACACATCAGTATTTTACATATACTGTAAAAATTGCTTTCGGGCTGATTTAGAGACGATTAGCACATAGTACGACACTGATGCTGAAAAACGAGCCTAAATTGAATAGCGAAAATTTAGAGCAACGAATCACTAAAATTTAAAAACCTAAAAATTCAAAGATTCTATTTGAAGTCATTTGATTTAAAAATCATGCCTACAAAGTCCCTCTGATGGGCACCGTTTATCCACAACATAAAATTTAATCATTTCTATATTCACATTATCCATTTGTTATTTTATTCATGCTTTTCTGACTTGCTCTGCTGTACTGGCTCAGTTTGCTCCATCTGGTATGAATCGTTTCTCTCAACTTCTTCATGCTTATGCAGTTGCTTTTTTGTAATAAATCTTTCCATGGGTGTTGCTTTGCCTTGAACTGCTAGGTTGTGAAACTCTTCGGCTGCTTTGGATCCTGAATAATTGATTAAAAAACCCCAAAATATATATTGGGTTATTCAATCGTCTGTTAGACTTGCCCGACACTCCATTCTCGAGGTTGTCATTAAAATATCTTAAAGGCCAATCTTAATGTACTTCGCTGTGAATTTCCTGTTCACTTCTGATTGTTGGTTTTTCCTCATCCAATATAAATATATTTTGCTTTCTGTTGACGTTTAAAAGTTTTCACAGCTTCACACATGCTATTATCATTATTTACTTTTTCTATTTCCTCAATAACTCTGTCATTTCTTTTTTATAAATTCGTCTTTACTTCTTTTGTATTTGTCTACTTATTTGCTTACGTTCCTCTCTAAAGTCTATGTTTTTTTGTTGCATCAGTCGTTTTCCTATATTTTCCTTCAGTAGTTTTAATTTTCAGAACGTTCTTCAATCTCCATGTCATGTTTGTGAATAAATTTGTTACCCTCACGATCACAAAATCCATCTTTGGCCAGCTGGATTAAAATATCAATTAAATTATCCCATTAATCTTCCCCTGATGAGTCTATCCTTTCAAGAGCATTTCTTTAAAATATTTTCCTCAGTTGTGGTGTGGAGATGAAAACTTCCATCCACCGGCTCCCCAGGTTGCGGATCGGGGCAAGATCTCTAGTAATAGGGGTGAACTGCTGAATATATTGAATATGCACTGCCGGACAAAATCACGGTTGCCCTTTGGCAAGGCATAGTACCCGGAAGCCACCCATATGGGGTTACGTATTGACGATGGCTATTCTATCTCTCCATCCTGGTTCCGTGTTCTTGTGTGCTTTGTTGTTTCAGTTTTTCTGGCTTGTCCAGTTAACGTCTGTTCATCAAATGTGAGTTTGTGTCTCTGGAAAATCACTGCTGTTCCTTCTTTGAAGGTTTGCGTCAGGAAGGGCATCCGGCTATAATTCGAAATGCTTCAATCTTATTGTTTGCTAGCCTTGTTCGTAGAAAACATGGCAAAGAAGTGCGTCCAACCCCAGCTGCTGGGAGCAAGAAACTTTAAACCGTGCAGTAAGTAAGTAAGTTGTCCATTTTCGATGAGCTTGTTTGTGTTGAACCGTTTACACATGAGGTCATTTCCTATTTTCTTTTTATACATTTTATGTACATATTATACGTATTAGATGAAAGAGCCGTGACTTAATGATTAGCGGAGTTGAACAGTAACCAAGGGGTTCCAGGTTCGATTCCCCGAGAGGGCGAGGAGGAACTTTACAAAAGAAAGAGCCATTGGTTGGCGTCAGCAAGGGCATATGGCCAACAAATTCCTCACTGCCAAAACAAAGTCCCTCTGATGGGCACCGTCTGACCCTCAATTGCTAAAGAAAGTGACATTAAAACAAAATTTTAAAAAATGTGTACGTATCATATGATACGTTTATGATCGCTGTGTGCCACTATCGGCTCTAGCATCTACTAGCGTTTCTCTGGTGTTATAATATAATCAATTTGGTAGAAAATGTTTATCTTTTCTTCTGTTTCTCTGTTTTTAGGGGTTTTTTCTGCGTTGTTAAGACTGTGTTGTTATATGTCTCACAAGGTGATCAAAACAGCTATTTTATACCAAGAAATCTTTTTCTATGCCAAAATCAACTAGATGTTCACTAACCACTTCCATTTCTCCTGCCTCACCAAAATTTTCTCATGATACATTTTTGGCTATGCCTCGTTTCTTTCCCGCGTTTGCATTGAAATCACCACATATTATTATCGTATATATGGGGCCAGTTCGTTAGTTCGACTGGTCGATAGTCCGACAGGTGGTTAGTCCGACAGTATTCTTTTGGGGATTTTTTGTATTTTTAATATGCTAAAACACCTGTGTTGGAGAGAACAATTTATAAAAACGAACTTCATTGTAGAGGATTTATACGAATACTACGTAACGCAAAAACATTAATATGGAGAGATAAAAAAGTAGTCTGAATAAGTCTTTTACCGACATTTTCCCTACCTGGTCTAATTCAGTGTGGCGTTGTTGGGCGGTATAATAAAAAAGCCCATAAAAGCAAGGGTATTCAGAAAAAGTGTTACGAACGTACAAAAGGTGTAGAAGATAGGCGATGGGGACAACTGTCTGATTAAAGACCTGTCGGATCAACGACCTGTCGGACCAACGACCTATCGAACCAACGACCTATCGGACCAACGACCTGTCGGACCAACGACCTACCGGACCAACGACCTGTCGGACCAACGACCTGTCGGACCAACGACCTGTCGGACCAACGACCTACCGGACCAACGACCTGTCGGACCAACGACCTGTCGGACCAACTACCTATCGAAACAACGACCTATCGGACCAACGACCTATCGGACCAACGACCTGTCGGACCAACGACCTGTCGGACTAAGGACCTGTCTGACTATTAATCTGGACCCGTATATACTGATATATTTTTGACATTTGTATTTAGATGATTAACTGAGCCACAAAAATCCTAGAGCTCTTGAATATTTGTACTTCCACGACCTGTGTGAGGTGTATAAACATTGATGATAAAGATCTTTTTCCATGCGATGATGCAGTTAAAAAAATAATTTAATGCACGAATTGCTGGCGGAAAAGTTTTGAAACTTCCATGCGGAATATAAGAGCTGTTTTCAAAGTACTGCTCAATGTATAAAAAAACATAATAGAGCTTTATCAATGGGCTTTGCAGCTTTTTTCAAATTTCAGTATCAGAATTAACTCTAATTGATACTAAATTCCCGAAAAAAGGTACATGAAAATTGACTTAATGATTCAACAGCA
>RDPX01000351.1:182550-196157 GCA_003991215.1 Morbakka virulenta | reverse complement strand
ATACATACATAGAGAGATAGATAGATAGAGAGATACATACATACATACATACATACATACATACATACATACATACATACATACATACATACATAGAGATAGAAATAAGCATCAAGGCATGAACGATGTAGAAAGCACAGGGAAAAAACACACAAAAAGTGATATGACAACTTGTTTACTTTTGAAATTTGTGTCTTGACAAATTAATTGAAAATACTGTAAGATGTAAAAATTACCTCGTCCATGCCCTAGCATATCCTGTGTCAGTCTTTATTTCCTTCATTCCTTGCACCATTCTAGGGAAAATGTCAATCAAAATAACATTAGTTGTCGAGTAACCAAACAAAAAAACATCAGAGTGCAGTCAAAGTTTCAACAAAGCGTAGTGGTGCTTACCTTCTTGTTTTCAATACGTGCCTTTAAGGATCTATTATCCAAAACAACAATAAACTTCAAATTGCGAGGTAAGCAAATAACAAGCCGTCAATGCAATTAAAACTGAAGCACACAAAACTCCCTTGGCTGATTATCAAATTTTTATGCATGCATGTATTTATTTGTGTGTTTCGTCAAAATAATTTCACCGAATAAAACGTGTCATATTAAAAAACCTCTTATCAAAGTATGACTAATACAAAAGGTTGAAGGAAAAGGTATTGTCAATTTCAAAAAAATTCAAGTACCCAACAAACACATAATTTACTCATGTTACCACTAGCAATACCTACTGGTCTTTTGCCACTTAAAAAATAATTAACTGTAATTTCATTAAGTAACAGGTTTGCACACTCACGAAAACTAAGGAACAAACATACCTGTGTGATCAAAATGAACTTCAAAAAAGCGGCTTAAGAAGTCAGTCTGTTTGTCTCTCTGCCTGTTGTCTCTGTCTATCTGTCTGTCTTTCTGTCTCTCTTATGTATGTATGTATGTATGTATGTATGTATGTATGTATGTATGTATGTATGTATGTATGTATGTATGTATGTATCTATCTATCCATCTATCTTGATTATATATTATTATATATATTTTATATATATATATATATTATTATATATATTATATATATATTATTATATATATTATATATATTATATATATTATTATATATATTATATATATATTCCGATCAATGTGAAACGCAAGGGTGGCACAAAAGGTTTGATTTGCATCGACTTAATCAAGTTCACAAAAACGAAATTGACTTTTTGCCACCATGAGTAATAAACCCTTGAAAGGAAGACATCAGTAAGTAAGATACACTCAATAGTATTCATTTGTACTGCTTTAGCACTTAGGATAGGGTAGCAAGTTCTTACTTCAGATCTGACAGAAAACCGACTCTAGCGAAGAGCCTTGATGAGCGAATAAGTTCAATAGCACCACTTCCAACACTGTGACCCAAAAGGTTTGAGAGCGACAACTTTGGAGAATCAAGGTTTGATTTCAAATCTATTGCAAGGTCAATGCTTCCACTCCTACGCCTTCTAGTTAATGAATTTGTTAATGATTCGGGCTCAGGGGATCCTCTTCTAAAACCACGTCCAAATTCTGCAAGGATTTCCATGCTTCCTCCCTTCCGACACTTTGTAACTTCTTGAAGTAATTTCTTCATCTCCTCTGTATAAAAATGAGATCAATAATATGGGGTGACGTTAAAACAAAATATTGAAATTATATAAATTATTTCTTGAAATAAAGAATTTATATTGAAAATTTGCAAACCATATCACAGCAGAAAATTTTAAATACAATCATTTTTATATACATTTATACATTTATAATCTGCTCAGGGGTAGAGCAAGCAAGCTGAGTCACCTCCCGATCCCAAGCCCGGATAAATACAGAGGGTGAGGAAGAGCATCCGGTCCGTAAAAACATGACACTGAATACGAAGAATGACATGTCACCACTGAAAGAAGCAGAAGCCATTCAAGATCCCATTAAAGCCGTAACAACCGATAAAGTCAAGATCCTGATAGAAAGGATGAAGGTCAACAGAGCCGGAGGACCTGATGAGCCCCCAATTGAGCTGGTTAAAGATTTGTGGAAGGTTGGAGCTGACTGGATGACTGCCTGCTTTTGTGCCATAGCTTTAAGTTGTTTGAGTAGGTGATCAAGGCTTGCTTGAGAGAACGTGTAAAGATAAGTGACGATCAGTATGACTTCCAAATGGGAAAGTCTACAAAAGGGCCACTGTTCTGCCTTCGCAACTTGCAAGAAAAGTATAGGGAATCCAACAAGGAATTGCATATGGTATTTGTAGATCTAGTAAAAGCATATGACACAGTTCCAAGAGAGATCATATGGTACAGTTTGTGAAGGAGACAGGAACCAGAAGCATACATAGAGATCATCAAGGACATGTATGGAAATTGCACTACCCAAGCAGTTACTACAGCAGGAGTGTCAAATAAGGTTAGAACAGATGCTGGGCTCCACATGTGATGAGCAGGAAGAAAATCTACTTGCAAGAAAAGTATAGGGAATCCAACAAGGAATTGCATATGGTATTTGTAGATCTAGTAAAAGCATATGACACAGTTCCAAGAGAGATCATATGGTACAGTTTGTGAAGGAGACAGGAACCAGAAGCATACATAGAGATCATCAAGGACATGTATGGAAATTGCACTACCCAAGCAGTTACTACAGCAGGAGTGTCAAATAAGGTTAGAACAGATGCTGGGCTCCACATGTGATGAGCAGGAAGAAAATCTACTTGCAAGAAAAGTATAGGGAATCCAACAAGGAATTGCATATGGTATTTGTAGATCTAGTAAAAGCATATGACACAGTTCCAAGAGAGATCATATGGTACAGTTTGTGAAGGAGACAGGAACCAGAAGCATACATAGAGATCATCAAGGACATGTACGGAAATTGCACTACCCAAGCAGTTACTACAGCAGGAGTGTCAAATAAGGTTAGAACAGATGCTGGGCTCCACATGTGATGAGCAGGAAGAAAATCTAGAGCAGAAGCTGGGGAAATAGAGAAGTAGGCTAGACGACGTAGTATTGAACGCCAGCCGGGCTAAACCCGAGTACCAGCCATCACCAGAGAATCGTAGAAACATCAGCCTTAAACAGTATGGATCTACAGATAAAGTAGACCTTCCTCAGTGTAAAACCTTCAACTATCTGGGTACAACAATACACAAAGGCGATTGGTGTCATAAGGAGGTAGAGTTGCGAATTGGTAAAGCGTGGAACAAGTGGCGCGAGATGTGAGGGGTGCTCTGCGATAAAAAGGTTCCCAAGTGGCTGAAAGTGCTAATGTACAAGACTATCATTCACCCAGTACTTCTGTATGGGAACGAGGCATAACCTGTTAGTAGGCAAAGAGGATGGCTGTGTATGAGATGAAGATGCTGAGATACTGTTTTGGTGTTAGCCTGGAGGAGCCCGCATAAATGAAGGTATCAGGAAAGAAGCAAAAGTGGTCCCAACAACAGATCTCATGACGAAAAGACGACTGAAATGGTACGGGCATGTTAGCAGGAGAGACGACAAAGAAGATATCAGGAAAGCGTATGGGATGGTAATAGTTGTAAAGAGGGGTCTTGGTCGATCCAAGCATAGATGGAAGGATACGATCGAGAAAGATTTGAGGGCCTGGAACCTGGAGAGATGTGATGTGAGTGATAGACCAACGTGGAGATAAGCATTACAGAAATGTAGCCAGCAAAAATCCGCTAACCGACAAGGAGAATGCGGTGAGTGGCGAGAAAGGTGAGAAATCTATATAAATTACTGCTATATAGCTTTTAAAATTCCGGAGAGATGCCACGGATTTCAAGGACCTTAACATCACCTAAGGGTCTTTTGAAGAATGCCGGAGGTGTACGGGGAACACATGGGTAAACAAATACCACAATGGTAGTAATGACGACGTGACCACGATAATGAAGATTATGAGGCTAATAAATGTATTAACATCTATGAGCAAACAACTTAAGTCATAAATATTCATTACGTTTGACATTATGCATTATTATTTATTTTTGGGGGGTAAGGGGGGTAAGGGCGTTGGGGACATATAGTAAATTGCAATACAAAATGCACTCATATTATTGAAAAGCAAAACAATACTGCACTATACCTTCCACATTTTCGTCTTCCGCAATTCCATACTCAGCAGCAAGGGCCAATTCTTCTCGTTTCTGAAAAGCCACTAAGTGAGACCACAACGCGGACTTGGACTAAAAATGGCACCCAGAAAAGTCAAAGTGTGTTAGAATACTACGATATAAAATGTCAAACTACATGAATACTTAGTACAAGAAAAGCACTTCACGTTCCCTCTCACTTTATAACAAGGTACTTCCGATTCGAATTTAATCTGGCTTCAGGTCATTTTCGCCATGCTGTCCTATATAATAAAAGCAATGCACATATCGAACACATTTCGCTTTTAATTTCAAATTGTTGTTGTGCCTACTACACTCTCCAAAATGTATATTTCTGCGTCTTCGCATTTATTTTTTTGTTGTTTTAACGTCATTTTCCCCAGTAACTGGGACACAGACGGTGCTCTTTATACGGACTTGCATTCGGCAGTGAGGAATTTCTTGGCCAGATGGCCTTCCTGAGGCCAACAATTGGCCTCTTCATATTTAACAAGACGAATTCAAACTCAAAGACCCCCAGTAAAAGAAAGGTGGAACGTATCTCTATTTCAGTTTTATAATGTGTAGCAATTTAGCACGAGGTGGTGAGCAAGGCCAATGACAAATAGGAAAAAATCCAAGTTTCCTCTATAACACTTAAAAAATATATTTCTCTGGTCTTACTGTAAACATTATTTCATAACTAACTTTGTAGATTACATTACTATAAAATGTCAAAAAGAAATGTCAAAAAATAGTTTTCAAAAAATAACTGCAAAAAGCTTTTGGAATAGTCTAAACAATTCAAAATGGTCATAAGACATACCGAAAATGGAAATCAAACACTCGGAGTCTGAGGTGTGCTTACGGCAATTTTAATGGCAATACATTGTTCCTTTTATTTGCTTGGTATGAGGGGTTAAATTGTAACACTCTATTTTAGGGGCGTGTGCGAAAAATTTATCTATTTCTCACATACACCTCTGTTGATCGATTAAAGACAAAATGCAACATCTTGTAAATAGTATCATACTGTAACCTCGTACTTCGTCGTCTATGCTGCCACCATGACCAATCGCCCCGCCAACTCTATTATAAAGTTGCGGGAGTTTCTTCATCATTATCATCACCCTGTGCCGAGCCGATAGGCGTTGGCGATCATGCTCCTGCACATCTTTCTATCTCCAATAGCTTCAATGGTCTTACTATTCTTGTGTGTTCCCATCCATGATGTAAGATCATCCAGCATCTTCGTTCGTTGTCGCCCTGGGCACCTTTTCCCATTGATCCTTCTAGTTGTCACGAACTTTTCCAGCCCTCCTCGTCTCATCACATGACCAAAGAATGTTCCCTGCCTTTTCCATATGTTTCTGATGAGTGTGCTTTACTTTTGTACTTTTGTAGGTACTTAGCTTTACGAAGCCGTATTAGATAGTCATACTTTTGTTGGTTGCTGTAAAGAACATTAACCACTGGTTCCACCGACTGTAAAATTTATGTTTTACAACGACCATGCCTCTTAAAATCAAACCAGCAGCAATAGATCTTTCGTTTCTATATTTGATCGAAATTAAAACAATTTTACTATTTTCAATCAAGTTCTTTTATCTTTCGCGCGCGTGTGCTTGTCTCTGTGTCTGTGTGTTTGACTATTTGTTGGTGTATGTGCGAGTCTGTGCTTGGGAATTTGGATGTGGGCGGATTTAGGTGTTTGTGTGTCGATTTAATATCCCGAGTGGCGATTTTTGGTTTAATTTGTTCTCAACCCAGCATTTGCCATTCCCCTCGGAAACCAGCAACTGCCCAAGGAAGTCCAAAAGCTGATTTGTTTTAGGAGTCTGTGCTTGGGGGGTATGGATATGGGCGGGTTTAAGTGTTTGTGTGTGGATTTAATATCCCAAGAGGCGATTTTTGGTTTAATTTGTTCTTAATGCAGCATTTGCCATTCCCCTCGGAAACCAGCAGCTGCTCAAGAAAGTACAAACGCTGTTTTGTTTTGCGCCACCAAAATGGTACTTGCCTGACACTGTAAACTGATAAACACTTGCAATAAAAGTTTACACGTATTTAAACAAATAAAAACCATTAGTTTTGAAGCTAGGTAAATCCAATCCACCCAAAGTATCATGCTAACGGCGTATATCTATCTATCTATCTATCTATCTATCTATCTATCTATCTATCTATCTATCTATCTATCTATCTATTTATCTATCTATCTATCTATCTATCTATCTATTTATCTATCTATCTATTTATCTATCTATACATCTATCTATATATTTATCTATCTATACATATATATATATATTTATCTATCTATATAATTTGCTACTATTTTTTATTTGTCTTAAGACTTGACAACAACACTTTCATTTTTCTTAAGATGCATTATGCCAAAGATTAAAGGCAATCACCTGTCTCATTCGTAGAACAAATCGTGATTTTGCCGGTCCTTTGTTGCCGATTTCTAGCTGCCGTAGCTGTACACCATGACTCCATACTCTCTCTAGAAGGTCACAAAGACTAGCAATCAGCGTATTTTCTTCGATTCCAGCTGGATGTTGTTCCCCGTGGCCAAGTTCAACTGCTTCCTGACCAAGCTTAAGAACAACTAATCTTTTGGTCTAGAAAAATATAATATTTCAAATTATGTTAAGTCAAACCCCTATAAACTGTACCTAGTAAATTCAATATCCTATGGTATGCCCTGCTGACAAGCTAGTATTTTCATGCATAAAAGTTAGAGAGGGGATTAATATCCTATTGTACATACACCAAAAGTAAATGCCAGCTTTGAGAGGGATTAACTGACTGGCTTGTAAGCAACACACTCCTTCAAAATATTTTGTTCTTCACAGTTTGATAATGAAAATTTCTCAATTACATATAGCATTTGCACGTGGTTAAGTGTCACATTTAAGTTATATCAGGCCAACAACAAAAAACACAACAAACTGAAGAATTTGAACACTTCTGGTGCACTCATCAAAGAAGCATTTGCTTTCCTTTCTATAATGAAGAGCACCTGGCTAACATGCTATCACCCTAATATGCCTCTGTCGGTATTAATAAACAGGCCTTGACTTTACAAGTGAAAAAAACAAACAAACTGAAATAAAAATTTCTCAAAAATAAAACAGAGCTAAGGCATGAAAAATCTACCGTAACTGATTCCGTCCCCATTGTCTCTTAAGATAATTGTTGTAGAAGAAGCAAGATATTTTTGTAATGGTTCTTTGTTAGCGTTTTGGCTAAAGCTTGATACTGAATATTTTGTTCTGTTGTGCCTGCGGGTCAATTAAAAGTTCTAAACACCGTTTTGGATGAAGCAATTTGATAAGAAAGATAAGCTGCCGGCGGTTAACATACGAAAAACAACCTCTCCATTTTATTAGTTCAGCAGAGGTTCTTATACCAGCCGTTTTAGCTAACGATTCATGAATCCGTACATTTGAATAGTCATCCGATATATTGGTCGTTGCGTTTTTACGACACAGACACATATTTAAAAATTCTCTAAAGTATTCTGTTTATGAGGTGCGACGTAAAAGTTTACTTGATTTGTACTACAGCGTTAACGAAAGGGTGTGTGTGTGGGGGGGGGGGGGTGAGGCAATGCTTGGGGTTCCATTTGAATGAATATCGACAAGTGAAGATTACTTTTCATTTAATTGCTGTCTGCAAGTAGTAACTCAAGAGCAGAATTTGATCCATGATGCTGTGCCTGTACCAATAAGCGCATGTTTATAATTATTTAGAAAACGAAATAATTAAAATTAAACCTGGCCTTCTGGCCTCATTTTCATGATCAGTTTGGACAGAAATGTCCCACAATACTTTGCAAGTATTATTTTCAACCGAACTTTCTGATTCATGGCTGTACCACTAATCGCTTACATGTGTCCCAAAATTTCTGCACATGTGCCCCAAAATTTCTGCACATGTGCCAATGGATTCTTGTAACGACACAATCATGTCTATTTTTGTATTCTTTCTGTGCCATTTTGCTGCATTGACTAATGAGATGATTGACAGTTTCGTCAAACTTACCGCACATCCTACCACTACAGCCCTCCTAGCTTTTTGTCCACTTTCGCTTTGATGAGGTTCCTCTTAATGGCTTCCTTTTGAACCGCTACGATGACAGCTTCGATCTCCCTCTTAATAACACCATTTAAAAACAATTTCCACCTTTCCTCTCCAGCAAATTTCTCAGTTTGTCGAAAAATTTGGCCACGGAGGAGTTTCTCCATTCAGCTTTCCTTGTCCCTTTTGCTCTTCGATCTTCATATTCTTTTACTATTTTCTTCATTTCCATGTCTGATCTTTACGTTGCACACAACAGTCGTTCCTTGATCTCCTGTACGTACCTCTCTACCAAATTTTTGATGCTCCTATCGTATCGTCAATGCTCGAACGTTCTCTACCACCTTTGTTTCGTGAAGTATACAACCGGTCTACATTACTTTTGGGGTGGAGTCCTTTACGCATCGTCATTTGCTTCCTGGTACGTCTATTTAATTCTTCCATGTCTTGTTTCTTCCATTCTAGGAAGGTAGCAGAGTACCTTACCACTAAAACTGCACATGTATTAATTGGTTAAATAATGTTATTGCCATTTACATTTGTCTCTAACACTTTCCTCACTCTCCGTTTATACCCTTTGCCGACTTCCTCTCATCTCTGATGTCTGTATATCATATCACTCTTGGTTACCTAGGTACTTGCAGCTTTCGTCTTCTTGTAGGTTCCTTACCATTTTGTCATCTCGCAGTGTTATGCCATCAGACTCCATAATCTTTCCCCTTATCATAACAAGTGATGCAAACTTCTCTAGGTCAAGTTCCATTCCTCTGTCTGAGCTGTAAATTCTGAATGTCTGTATTAATGATTCTAGATCTTATTTGGTTTTTCCGCACAATTTTAAATAATCCATATCCAGTAAATGGTTGATTCTAACTTTACTTGATCCTAGCTTATACCTAGATCCTACGTTTCTCAAGATGCCTGTAAGTGGGATCATTGAAATAACAAACAATAAGGGCGATAAGGAATCCCCTTGAAGGACCCCCATTTTTATTCTTACTTCTAATATTTCATCTCTGCACATTTAAACTCTGCATAATTTCATTGTCTCGCTTAGTAGATTAAGAACATTTTGGTATACTTTCACAGTTGCTAGACATTCCATCAACAAAGAGTGTGGAACCATGTCCAACGCCTTCCGATAATCTCCCCATGCCACTGACAAACGAAGCGCTCTTCCCCTGCCGGGGGAGAGCGCTTCGCATGACGTTCCGTTCTCATTAACGCCGTTGTTTAAACATCCATTATTTAACATTACATTCTTGATGAGAATAGTGGTGGTAAGGTGCCACAACCACCGGTGTTTTTATCGAGACACCATCTCTAGGAGGGTTGCCCACCAAGTCTACAGTTTTATGTCAATACCCAGGGCAATAATATTATTATTATTATGTACATTTTTATTTTTAATACGGTTTGATGCAGTTGTTCACCGGGCCACACCCAGTGACCTAGGAGAAACAAAGGTTTTGAAAATTTTTACCAAAATATATAAAAAAAATAGTATTTCAATCTGTATAAAAAATAAACATATAACCTGTTTGAGAGACTTTTAACATAGGTATTTACATTGAAAGAGTTTTACGTAAAATATGGGCTGTGCTATTTATCACAATTTTTTGAATTTCTTGAAGCTTGAGATTTCCGGGTATTTTGTCTAAATAGTTCTGAGTGTCTTTTTTAATCATCCCAAGTGCACCCACTATAACTGGCATTGTTGTAGTTTTCATCTTCCACATTCTCTGAATTTCGAATTCCAGGCCCTTATATTTGCTTATCTTCTCAAACTCTTTAATAGCAATGTTTCTGTCAGAGGGAATACTCATATCTATAAGAGTGCAGGTTTTCAATTTGTGATCCTTAATTACAATGTCAGGTCTGTTGGCTTGGATTGCCCTGTACCCCATTCGTGGCTTATCGAAACACTCAAAATGGTAGGAATAGCAAGTAACATCAGAGAGACACTCGAGAAAAGTATGTTTAACTGGAAAACTGAACTCACTGCTAATGGAGAGCCATTAGGCGAGATTGAGATCAAAAGAGGTATTTTTCAGGGTGACTCGCTATCACCCCTTCTTTTTGTAATCGTATTAATCCCGTTGTCTTTGGTTTTACGAAATACCAAACTAGGATATGCCTTTTCTAAGTCAGATGTTACTGTTAACCACCTTCTGTTTATAGATGACTTAAAACTTTATGCTAGATCTAAAAGAGAATTAAACTCGCTCGTCCATACGTTGAGGATAGTCTCAGAAGATACTGGAATGAAGTTTGGATATGATAAATGTAAGACAGTTTTCCTTAATAAGGGTAAAATTGTTAAGGCAAGTGTTATCGAAATGCCGGATGGAGAGAAAATTAGAGACGTCGAAGAAAGTGGATATAAATACCTGGGTATAATACAGGATGAAGGTTCTCGTACGACAGACATGAAAAATAAACTTGAAACTGAATATCTACGACGAGTAAGGAAGTTAGCTAAATCAAAATTGTATGCTGGCAATGTGATCTCAGCGATAAATCAATGGGCATTAGGAGTCATGAGATATAGTGGAGGCGTGATTGACTGGAATATAGGAGATTTGACAAGCATCGATGTGAAAACGAGAAAGATTTTGACTTGTAATGCCCTGTTCCACCCAAGAGCCAATGTAGCACGACTCTATTTGAAAAGGAAGGATGGTGGAAGAGGTCTCACTTCAGTAGAGCAGTGTGTAAAAAGTGAGGAGAATAGCCTTTGGGAATACGTTTCAACTAATCAAGAACGACTATTGAAAATGGTGGTAAAAGAGGATTTCCTTATAGAAAAAACTGGAAGAGAAGAATATTTGAAACAACATACTAAAATGTTGAGACAAAATTATCACGGAAAAGCTCTGCATGGTAGATTTACGGAAGCTATAGCAGAACAAGCAGATTTAAACAAAACGTGGTTGTGGTTAAAGAGCAATTACGTGAAAAAGGCAACTGAAGCCTTAATTACAGCTGCTCAGGACCAAGCACTTAGAACTAACTGGGTTAAAGCTAACATTGATAAAACTGAGATAAGTTCTGTGTGTCGAATTTGTCATGAGAAAGATGAGACAGTGTCTCATATTGTTAGCGGTTGTTCTGAATTGGCAAAGAGAAGGTATGTGTTTAGACATGATCTGGTAGCTACCAGGGTGCACTGGGAGCTATGTAAAAAATACAAAATTGATGCGAGCAAGGTTTGGTATGATCATGTTCCGCCTTCTTCTTGCATGTCTAGTACAGGTGTTGAACTTATCTGGAATACACCCATTCTTACTACAACGAAAGTAAAACATTATATACCTGATATCGTAGTCAAAACAAGTAATAAATGGATTCTTATTGATATAGCTGTTCCAAAAGATCATCGAGTGAGAGAAAAACATGCCGAAAAAATTCAAAAATACATTGACCTGGCTGGTGTCATTCGTGTAGAGCAGAAAGTTGAGACTTCAATAGTCCCGATAATTGTCGGGGCTCTTGGAACGATTCCATTTGAACTTGAAAAGTATTTGAAAGAATTAGACCTTCCTGATATAAGCGGTAGTATACAAATATCAGCAATCACAAGTACTGCCAGAATTTTGAGAGATGTTTTGAACCTCTAAGATTAGGGAATAATCCGAGACTCGAATCGAACTTACACACCCAGTAAATTGTTTACCGACTGGAGATTTTTTGAAGAAGGAAAAAAAAAATTATTATTATTATTATTATTTTCTCCATAAAAGAGGAACTCAAGAGTCAAATATACATCACACATTAACAAAAACGTCATTCGCATGTCTTCTTTGTAATTCTTTCTATCCGCCATTTTGGAATATTTGGTCATTTTTATCACTTCTTAACAAAAATGTAGATATGAATCCAACAAACCAGTGAATTGTTACCTCAAAACTCAATAAAAGTCTAAATATTCCTCAGGCATATACAAGAAAAAAAGGAACTTACTTTGATCTTGCATTCTTTTAACAAGCGATCGGCAATGGCTGACAATGTTCTGTGATTATCACCGAGGGATCCCTCCGATAGAAGAGCTTGACTTTCTTGCATGTATTGCTAGCGAAGTACAAACAAGTAGTAGACAACTGTTATGTAAAGCTAAATAGTAGTTATGTATGATTAAGCAGATGAAAAGTAGCAGTAGCATTTTAACTTTCTGATAAGATAATCTTAAGTACGATTTGTTCAAAACATACATACAAAAGGAGTCACATACTCACTTACATACTCACTACACATACATACATACATATATACATATAAACATATATACATACATATATACATACATACATATATATACATATATACATATAAACATATATACATACATTTATACATATATACATATATACATACATATATACATATATACATATATACATACATATATACATACATACATACATACATACATACATACATACATGCATACATACATACATACTACACATACTCACTCTCAATCATTGGCATAATAACAGGTTAATATCGAAACGATATCATTTTATCGAGTTCACTACAACCATAAGATTTTAAAGAGGGTAGCCTACTTTATGTTTATTACACTGGGATACCAATCATTTAAATCTGCCAAATAATATTTTCTTGTTCTTTTTAAGTAAAACACGAAAACAATTTACTGTTTTTCTGCCGAACTGGAAAAAGAAAGAAACTAGTAATTTTATTAATTTAATAATCAACTTCAACCCAATGCGAAGAGACAAACTTCCTTGTTTCCTGACGTCAAACAGATTATCAAAAGTGTAAGTGTATCGTTTGGGAGCAGTATTTCAAAAAATAACTAACCATAAGTTTGCTGTATAAGTTATGTGAGTATTGTACTGTTTTCATACTCTTTTTCTTAGAAAAAAAATATGTAAAAGCTCCCCACTGAGAATCAGCGCAGACGCCGGAAAAAGAATTGGTATTAAGTGAAAAAGCGTAATTGCATTAACTCTAACACACACAAAAAATACAACATTTGCTCCAAATGTCCTAAAATGAGTTTGCAAATGGATTTTATTTGTCCTTCATTTCCTGTTCTTTTATCTCATTCAGTTCAAGGATACCAAGGTAAGTATACCCCTTTTCATCTACTTCTCTCATTACCTCTTCATTCGGTAGATGGATTCCTTCAAACGTAATCATTTTCCCTCTCTTCAGAACAACCACTGCACACTTCTTTAAACCGAATTCCATTCCGATATCCTCACTAAATAGATACACTGTTTGCACCAAGCTATCTATTTGGCTTTCGTTCTTCCCAAAGAGTTTTAGGTCATCCTTATAAAGTAAATGGTTTATTTTGTATTTACTTTGACCCCATTCGTAGGATGCCTTTACTTTTCGTAAGAGTAGGGAGAGTGGGATCATACACAAGACAAAA
>RDPX01000351.1:126481-141486 GCA_003991215.1 Morbakka virulenta | reverse complement strand
GAGCGAGAGGGACAGGGGCAGACAGACAGAGGGGCAGACAGACAGAGGGGCAGACAGACAGAGGGATATGGAGGGAGGGAGGGAAGAATAGGCGGGGAGAGAGAGACACAGACAGAGAGAGACAGACAGACAGACAGAGAGAGACAGACAGACAGACAGACAGAGAATGAGGGGGGGAGAAACAGTCAGATCGACAGGCCGACAGACCAAGAACCATACTGACCATTAGTCAGAGAAAGTGAGAAGGGAATAGAACAGAAAATCATCTTAAAAAATTGGTGTTCCAAAGGTCGTTTTCAATATTCCCAATGCATAAAAGCAATCTGTAAGACAGACGTCTGGTAAAAATAGCAAATATTTACTGAAAGAAAGACAAAGTTAATATTAAGAACATCCACACCATGTAGTCAACAATACATTTGGCAAATGAAAGAGTAACAAAGTTAGCCCAAACATATCATTTAATCACAAAAGGACAGTACATTTCCGCTAATGCAATCCGCTAATGGAAGTGATAAAAAATTCGTTTAACTTTGTATTCGGCAAGATCATTCAGAAATGGAAATACTATTGACGTATATTGATGTAAATTATTAGTGATAATAAACATTTCCTCAACAACATCTCGGGTTCTTTTTCAAAAATCACATTAAGCTGATACATAAGTATACTTCTGTAAGTCTTAACGGTATGGTTTCGTTCTGCATACTACCCTGAAGATAAGTTGCACTGAATATTGAAATCAATACAAAACAAACACTATAAAGTAAATCACTTTTAAAACATGGAAAACAATTATGCACAGTCTTGGCTCAATATTTTTGGTTTAGAAAACAAGCACATTGATGATCCAGACTGTGGCTTGGACGGGGTGATCGGCTGTTCATTCGTTCTTTACGATAACCCCGGGCAATTCTGATAAACGAAAAATACTGTCATATTCATCGTAAAACATTCTTCCAATAAATAAGACGACTTGGCTAATAATTGGCAAGATACATTTGCATAACACCGGCCGTAAAAATCGAATGTTAAAAATATATCCCATCGTCGAACCTTTGTATAAACAACATTCAAATGATTGGGAGTGCTTTAACCACAAAAAACCTAACAAAAAATGGGGCATTGGCATCACACAATAAACACAAACCACTACAATAGAACGCATAAAAGGCCAACAACACAGAACAGGCATGATATCTATACCCCAATCTACCCGAGGTAGCTCCAGCCATTTGTATACTGGCAGTCATGGGTACGTAGCAGCAACTGCATTCAGGTACTGGCACATTTCATAAAAATGAGGACGTATATTTTACCAATACCTGGGTCCTGCAACACAGTAACACAAAATACTTATTCTTATTGGCACCAAAATGTCGCCACATACACCACCTTGCACGCACTGTATTCACCACAAAATCTTCTTACTTCATTTCAGTAGTTCCTACACCCTAATAAACTCTACAAAAAAAAGTTCTTTTCCAATTGCTATTCACTCTTCCCGTATTTTTCAACTTTTATCCAAATGCAATTATTTTTAATTACTTGAACCTTCAAAAACACATTGTGGTTAAAGAGGGTCAAATTGCTTATGAAAGACTTCAACGGTGACTTTGGTGGTTTCAAATTAATGTCTGAGTGATCTCAAACAAATCAGAAGGCGTAGAAAAACAAATCTATTGGTCCATAAGGCAAACAATATTGTTGACGGTCCTAAAATGATCGCGAAAGAAAAGTACATAGCAAAAAACAAATCCGAAAGTTTATATGTTCAGTGATTTCGATACTAAAAGAACATAACGAAAGCAAATCGATTAAAAGTGATATTTTATGCCTGGTGTGCAATTAGATGAGAAAGAGGTACGAGAACAACCTCTTAGCATGATTTCATTTTACGACGATACAGCAGGGTGGGCGTAAATGCCGTTAATACCAGACTTAGACAAAGGTATAAATGTGAAGTACCTGATGTGGTTTACCAATGTATTGATTAAAGAATTTTATTTTCTTTTTGTTTTTGTTGGTTGAACTTTCAACAATATATTTACTCCTTTTATCAGTTGCAACAGTAGTTTTGGCAACAAAAAATGCAACCATGCTTTGACCTCTGATAAGTAGCCTCTTATTTCTATATCTAGTTTTCAACATATTATAAGTCTGAGTCCCAGGGTCAAAATATTGAATACCTAAAAGATATAGTTGTCAAATCTTTCTTGTGTCCCAGATATACTCTTAAAGACTGCAATATCCAAAAATTACAACATCACGGTTACACCATTTCGACACAGACCATGCCCATAACGTTATCAACCCGATTTAAAAGAAGTCACCAAACGTTTCTGGGTGAACTGTATTTCTTCTCGTGCCGCTTATGCTACTCAATATCGCGAACACCAAAGTTTGTAAGTAAGCAACACCATACTCTTACTGGAAATTCGACTATCAATCAGAAATTTTGATAGGGATTAGGACCAGGGAGCTAGTTTATCATTTTGTCGAAAGATCTTGTATTGTCGTGAGAAAATAAATATTTTTGTATTACACTACAACTTCCCACTTGAAGAGACCATATTTTTTTAAAGGGAAAAAGGGGATCATCTGTTGGGGTCGTGAAATGCCCAAAATGAGTTAAACAGACTGGATGATTTCGGGTGCCTAAATTATGACACCTATACATGACCCAGTGTATTGTATGTAATCAACCATCCTAACACATTTAAATATGCCAATCATAATTAACCAACACTCCCTGTATGATGCTAACCCTTGCCTATTTTAGAGTTAAACTTCCAATATCAGTTATATCTGATAAGCTTGTACTGAAGAGGAAGTTAAAGTAAGCTAAAACGATCACGAAGAAAGGCTTTTTTCAAAAGAGAAATCGTCACAATACACGATGTTCTCCCTTGAAACAAAAGGTGTTTATTTCCAAGCAAAAATAGGGAGAAATTATTACACCCTTTAACAAAATGGTGAAATGTTGGCAAGTTTAAAATTTTTTAAGGAAAATAAAACGAAGGATCTGATTTTCTCAGCGATTGGTGTGAGGATATTTCGCTGTTTCTTAGGAGTGAGAAAATAGGTCAATAGGTCATGCAAAGTCAAGAAAATTTATTTCAATTCGGTCAATACCTTCGAAAACAAAGATATTTGGAGTAAGGTGTTCCATACACGTAAAAAATACACGGAGACTTCGTGGCTTGGAAAGTGATGGGTATATGACTGCCAATTCCAAGGAAAAGTGACCAAAAAAACGATACTTCGATAACATCGGAGAAGATTTCGATGTAGGTTTACGGAAAGAAGATCTGCTGGATCGGGAAATGTTAAGGGGTAGGGGGGATTGCCGGAGACACCTGACAACAGATTGAAGCCGAAGGAAAAAGAAGTAAAAGTCAATAAACGCTCAGTTGAGTGCTACATTCAACAAAGCATTTCCTTCGCTTAAGGTCAAACACAGAATACAACAATCCCAACATTCACCTTGAAAGAAATACTGTCAAAACCAAAGCTTCCAGTCGTACTTAAAAAGAGTAATAATATAATTTACCGACTACGTTGTAAAGCCTGCCTACCACCTACATTGGTGAATCGACGCGTTTCTTGGGTGAAAGGGAACAGGAGCACAAGAAAGCTGTTCAAAATGGTGACATTAAGAGTCACGCAATATTGAAACCATTCTGGACACAAGATCACTGGGAAAATATAGAGATTATAAAGAAAGAAACCAGCACAACAACAAGAAACATAAAAGAAACAATCCTTCCCCCACACCACAGCATTTACATCAACAGAAAATCTCACACCTTTCAAGAAATATGGCTCCCAGCACTAAAGAAAAAAATACAACAAACATAAGCTAGGTATGGGACCACTCCTCAAAATAACTGAATCCTTTTCACCAAGTAGTCCCTAAGTATCGACGTATGAAAAGGCAGTTCTGAATCAATTCAGCAGCCTGACGATGGGAAACGTATATCTCGAAACGTGATTCAGTAAAAGGCTTACGACTTATGACATGGTCTTCTTTTTTTACTTTCGGCTGCTCCCTTTTAGGGGTTGCCACAGCGAATCAATCTCCTCCACCTTACACGGTCCATCGCATCCTCCACTCTCAATCCTTTTTCTTTCAAATCCTCATTGATAGCATCAATGTATCTCCTTTTCGGTCTGCCTCTCTTCCTCTTTCCTGGGACATTCATATCCAGCATTTTCCTTCCGACGTAATTTTCTTCTCTCCCCATGACATGCCCGAACCACCNAACGTGATTCAGTAAAAGGCTTACGACTTATGACATGGTCTTCTTGTTTTACTTTCGGCTGCTCCCTTTTAGGGGTTGCCACAGCGAATCAATCTCCTCCACCTTACACGGTCCATCGCATCCTCCACTCTCAATCCTTTTTCTTTCAAATCCTCATTGATAGCATCAATGTATCTCCTTTTCGGTCTGCCTCTCTTCCTCTTTCCTGGGACATTCATATCCAGCATTTTCCTTCCGACGTAATTTTCTTCTCTCCCCATGACATGCCCGAACCACCGGAGTCTCTGCTCTCTTTGCTTCTCTCCCAGCTTCCGTACGAGTGCTGTGTCTCTTCTTCTCTCATTCCGAATCCTGTCCAGCCGAGTGACACCAAGTGACCATTGGAGCATTTTTAGCTCAGCGACTTATGACATGGTAAGGATTCTATATTTAGGCACAGAATAGTTTATTATTGGTATGAATAGACAAGTCTTGCAGAACATTACCTCGAGAGGGATATCAAAATTATCTTTTTCTTCCTCTGTTTCATAAAAAAGACCCATAATGAAAGGGACCGGTGCATCCAGGAAATGTAATAAGTTTGCTGGTAAGATTGGGACATAGACGTGTTGCCACAGCAACGGAAACGCAAATGCTGTAAGTCCTTCTGCAACCAGCATCAATTTGTGTAAATCTAAAACAAAACAAAAAAACAAACAAGTAATGAAATCATAGTAAGTAACATTACATTGTGGATTTTTTCTCTTTCTTTTGATGACAGCCTTTTCCACAGTTGTGGTTAGTAACCATTTTCGTATTTACAACGGTGCACTGATTTTTATAACTAAAAATTAACCCTTACAAATTACCCTTGGGTGTCAATGGATTATACAGACAAAACCAATGGAGGCATGAATCTGCCACTCATTGTCAACACGTACCTCCGCTGTAGCTTACTTCAGTATCTGTAATCGTCATCTTCGTCAACACCACACCATCTCCTATATGCGTGTATGACATCGTTAAAGCGTTAACTTTGGCTTTATGGACCTTGCCACCAAACAGACCCACATTACAAGATCAATCACCATTGATATTACCAGCTTTACTAAACACCAAGTCGGATGTTTATTTCTTCCAAGAATTATACTCATGCATATTTTCGTATGATTCGTTGGGAATAAAAATAAAAATGATATCGGTTATCGTTGACATCGTCGAAATATTAAATGTAAGCTTACATTTAATATTTGTTTGTTAGATTTGGGGGGGGGGGGGAATCTCTTTAAAAGGTCTTGAAATTAGAATTAAGTACTAACATTTAGACTCGGAAAAGGAGGAAAACAGTGGTTGAACAATTCGGCAGACTATCAGAAATTTCCGACGGTGTATGTTATATACAAGACGTCGTGTTTGATCGTATCGTTTGGGTGGTAAAGGTCTTTTCTGTAATCCTACGTAAAGGCCAGTTCGTGATTGACTCACGTGCAATTGCGTGTCTATTTTATCATGCCATACAAACGTTTTGCATTGAAATTCTCTTAGACTCCTACATGTCGATTTCTATTTTAAGGACTGTGAGCTGCATGTATCACGTTATGTAAGGCGCACGCTGCTTTGGGGAATATGACTTACATACCAATTTAGACACATTCATCGCATGACTTCATGCCCCCTCCCCCACTTGAAAAAAACTATTTCATGAGTTTTAAATTGAAAATGCCTTAATCGATTTCAAATTGTCATTCTAAGTAAATACTGCATTTTATTTCACCCATTTTCAGCCTGTATGCAACTCAATGTAAAAGCCACAATCTTGCCAAAACACGTCTGCTAAAACCCAAAAGTTTAACCTAGAATTTGCAAATCAAATGTTCTAACTTGCAAATTGGGATTTTAAAGACCATCTCGAATCTTGCAAATCAAACTCGCAAGTCCTTTTTTAGTAAACCACCCTAAAATGTTGAAACTACATATAAAGCATTTTAATCAATGAATTTTGTTTTGCCCTTTGATTAAGTTCTAAGGTCGTCAGTAAACGCATGGAAGTTCTACATTTCTTGTCTATCACAAATGCAATAATAAAAATTTAAGTAAATTAGCCGTGGCTTAATGGGAAGTGCTATTGCACTTCAACCAAGGGGTTCCGGATTCGATTCCCCGAGCGGGGGAGGAGAATTTGGAACTTAAGAAAATAAGCTATTGCTTGGCGTAAGGAAGGGCATCCGGCCAAGACATTCCTCACTGCCAAAACAAAGTCCCTCTGAAGGGCACAGTCTGAGCCTCAATCGCTGAGGGAAAATGACGCTGAAACCAAAAAAGCGTCCAAAAACTATTTCGTCTCATAAAGATATAAAAAACTCAATGCATTTAATAAACTTTATCCAAGAGCTAAAAGTTGGTGTGATAAGCTGTGAAAAAAGCATCAAGTCATTGATCCTCTCTTTATTTCCTCATTGATATATCACAGCTTAATTTCACCCTTGTCACTTTTAAGTCCTGATCCTTGGGAGTGGCAACGAAAAAGCTTTCAAACAAAAAGAATTTGATTTTAATTATGATATTCAAAATAAATAGAAAATCTTCCGATATCTAAATTTCAAATCTTGCATGAACAACAGTGCTTTAATGCTGCCAGTGTACTGTGGTAAATTACACCTTACCGACAAAATACAGCTGTTGCCATTTACCTTTTAATCAGTACTTAACAAACATTACAAGAAAAGATGCTTACCTGATGACAAAAGAAGGATCTGATGCTCAAGAAGAACACAAGTAAACAGATCAACAACATTCTCCACTCCAATAGCACCAAATACTTCCATTAGTGAGTAGTCAAACAGGGGTAATTCACTTGATGTGGGGTTCTGTGTTGTTATTGATGCTGTTCCACATGTAAATCGAACAGTTCTTCCCGCTGGAGGCGCTGGGACTTCGTACAAAATGGAAAAAATATAAGACTCTAGCGGCAACTCTGTCGTAGTCTCCTCTAAGGCAATAGACAACAATTGTTCCAATACTATTTTCGCTGCAGAGACATGTGGTTGTTGCATTAGCAAACAAATTGATTTAGTCATGAATAAAATATCAAACTCTGGGTTAAATGTGTCATCTATGATAGAACCATTGCCGTCGGCTGATGACTCGGAACTATTAAGTTCTACACTAACTGGGCTTCCATAAGTATGATTACATTGTGATTCATTTCTAGTTGTAATACAATTCTGACATTGTCCCTCATTCTTACATTTTCCTTTAGTTCTTCTACATTCTAACTCTGTTTCATACATTGCGGATAACGTCTGCATTGCGGCAAGAATATTGTCATTTTTAACTCTTTCATAAAATGTAAGAACACAGCCATACACCTTGGATCCATCCTCCCGTGTAAGAAGAAACGTATGAAATTTATGTTCCAGAAATGCGTTCTTCAAAAAGCAGACTCCTTTAGGTAAACACATCTGTGGAAGGCAAAATTGTTATATATTTATCAATCAAAGATCAACCTGTCGGTTAGTCAGGTTAAATATCAAGTTTTGCTGTATGTTGAATCAGTCTAAATTAATAGTAATAGAGTACGTTGTGTCATTACCAGTGATAATGACAACTGATAGTATGTTTCGTATTGTATTAGCCAGTGCATAAACAGTCATTTAAGCACTAAAATTCACCTCTAAAAATCAGCTTTGACTTACACATTTACACAAAAAATCGACTTTTCAGGCTCTATTGAAAAAGACTGGTTTTCTGTCACTAAAGCCAAACATACGCATAATATCGATACGCATCTTAACATTGTATGTTTAAATTTCAAAAATCTAACATTTTGAAAGGCCATTGTGGGTTTTTTTGTGTACTGTTCAACTTACTGTATAAATATATAAAGCTTTTACTAAAACTACAGACTCCAAACAGTTTCAGCACCAGCAATTCTCAACTTTATGCACTCATGGGAAGCCATGGGTGTAAGAGCTTTATCATGTCTCGAAACGTAGCTCAGAAAACGCTTACGACTCAAGACATGATCAAGTTTCAGCACCGTCTGAAAACTGGTAAATGCTATTGGCGAAAAGCTATAGCTTTTTTCTTCAATTTTTGTACTCGAACTTTAATTCGACACAATTAGTTACACCACACCATCTCCTATATGCGTATATGACATCGTTAAAGCCTTAAATTTGGCTTTATGGACCTTGCCACTAAACAGACCAATAGTTACACAATTATGATCTCGCCTTATACAAGGACTGTACAATAAAACAGAAATAGGATTTATTTTTTTAGGCAACAGGATTAAACACCTGTGAATATGGTAAGCAAGACTATCCATGTTAACTCAGCGGCATGATTAACTAACAGAGCAAACTGCCTAGTAACAGATAAATTCTGTAGCCTGTTGCACACATGCAATACTGCCAAAACAAACTATCTGACGTTTAAAAATCACACATTTCCGCAAAACCCTTTTTACGGCTGTTGCAGTCCGGAGATTACAAATGAAATTTTCAAAGAACTGTTGTTGATTTCCCCTCTATCATTTTATCAACTTCTGTGGATTTTCCCGCTATCATTTTATCGAACTGTTGTTGATTTTCCCGCAATCATGTCATCGAACTGTTGTTGATTTTCTCGCTATCATTTTATCGAACTATTGCTGACTTTTCGCTATCATATTATCGAACTATTGTTGATTTTTCGCTATCATTTTATAGAACTGTTGTTGATTTTCGCGCTATCATTTTATCGAACTGTTGTTGATTTTCGCGCTATCATTTTATCGAACTGTTGTTGATTTTCCCGATATCATTTTATCGAACTGTTGTTGATTTTCCCGATATCATTTTATCGAACTGTTGTTGATTTTCTCGCTATCATTTTATCAAACTGTTGTTGATTTTCTCGCTATCATTTTATCGAACTGTTGTTGATTTTCTCGCTATCATTTTATCGAACTGTTGTTGATTTTCTCGCTATCATTTTATCGAACTGTTGTTGATTTTCTCGCTATCATTTTATCGAACTGTTGTTGATTTTCTCGCTATCATTTTATCGAACTGTTGTTGATTTTCTCGCTATCATTTTATCGAACTGTTGTTGATTTTCTCGCTATCATTTTATCGAACTGTTGTTGATTTTCTCGCTATCATTTTATCGAACTGTTGTTGATTTTCTCGCTATCATTTTATCGAACTGTTGTTGATTTTCTCGCTATCATTTTATCGAACTGTTGTTGATTTTCTCGCTATCATTTTATCGAACTGTTGTTGATTTTCTCGCTATCATTTTATCGAACTGTTGTTGATTTTCTCGCTATCATTTTATCGAACTGTTGTTGATTTTCTCGCTATCATTTTATCGAACTGTTGTTGATTTTCTCGCTATCATTTTATCGAACTGTTGTTGATTTTCTCGCTATCATTTTATCGAACTGTTGTTGATTTTCTCGCTATCATTTTATCGAACTGTTGTTGATTTTCTCGCTATCATTTTATCGAACTGTTGTTGATTTTCTCGCTATCATTTTATCGAACTGTTGTTGATTTTCTCGCTATCATTTTATCGAACTGTTGTTGATTTTCTCGCTATCATTTTATCGAACTGTTGTTGATTTTCTCGCTATCATTTTATCGAACTGTTGTTGATTTTCTCGCTATCATTTTATCGAACTGTTGTTGATTTTCTCGCTATCATTTTATCGAACTGTTGTTGATTTTCTCGCTATCATTTTATCGAACTGTTGTTGATTTTCTCGCTATCATTTTATCGAACTGTTGTTGATTTTCTCGCTATCATTTTATCGAACTGTTGTTGATTTTCTCGCTATCATTTTATCGAACTGTTGTTGATTTTCTCGCTATCATTTTATCGAACTGTTGTTGATTTTCTCGCTATCATTTTATCGAACTATTATTGATTTTGGCGCTACCATTTTATCAAACTGTTGTTGAATTTTTGCTATCATTTTATCGAATTGTTATTGAATTTCCTGCCATTATTTTATCGAACTATTGTTGATTTTCTCGCTACCACTTTATCGAACTATTGTTGATTCTCCCGCTATCATTTTATCGACCTATTGTTGGTTTTTCGCTATCATTTTATCGAACTGTTGTTGATTTTCTCGCTATCATTTTATCGAACTGTTGTTGATTTTCTCGCTATCATTTTATCAAACTGTTGTTGATTTTCTCGCTATCATTTTATCAAACTATTGTTGATTTTCTCGCTATCATTTTATCAAACTATTGTTGATTTTCTCGCTATCATTTTATCGAACTGTTGTTGATTTTCTCGCTATCATTTTATCGAACTATTGTTGATTTTCTCGCTATCATTTTATCGAACTATTGTTGATTTTCTCGCTATCATTTTATCAAACTGTTGTTGATTTTCGCGCTATCATTTTATCGAACTGTTGTTGATTTTCTCGCTATCATTTTAACGAACTATTGTTGATTTTCTCGCTATCATTTTATCAAACTGTTGTTGATTTTTCCGCTATCATTTCATCGAAATGTTGTTTTTGCTGCTATTATTTTCTCCAGAACTACTTATGTGCTTCTGGACGACTTCCCTATCACTGCTCAAAGACTTATTTAATACAAACATTAGCCTATCAAATTTCAAAAATTCCTGCTTCAAGGCTCAAACATACCTTTTCATACAGAATTCAGGGCAGTAAACAAGAATATGAGAAACAAATTTGGCGGTCAGGTCTACTTTTAAAGATATTTAGGTTTTCATAATTAAAAAAAGTAATACTGGCTCAGAAATGGCACACACTGCAATTTTATTTCACTCATTCTACACTTGTCTGTTCCAATCAAGTCATGCTGAGCACCTTGTAACTGACCAACAGTAATCTGCTGACACACTGGGCCTCCGTCTGCCCTCATGTTGCTTCTCTGTAGGCACAATTTCTTTGCAAAAACTCTCGCAGTCTGCTTGGATGATCAATATGAACGCAACAAAAATACACAGTTTATTAAATTGTTGTAAAAAAATAAAGTCGTTAAAAGCAAATTACACTAAGGCAATAATAGTAAATGCGACCAAAAGAATATCACGAGCTCTGACCAAAACTGATCAACACTGAGACCCTTTTATCATTTGAAGCCCTGAATATATACTGTCTCCTTCCGAGACTGAAAAATTTTACCACTCATCTTTAACTTTAAGAGTGCTTTAAAAAACTACACAGGTAGCCAAAGGTCAAAGGTTGACAAAGGTCAAACTATCATTACAACATTTTAAATCTTAATTACCATTCGTGTCCCATTTGCATCAAATGGATTGTTGTCGACAACTTTCGGGTAGTGACTCAAAACACTAGCTTTGTACCTTCTTTTCATTGGTGATATAGGGCTTTCTTGAATATCTGAAATAGAAAAGAGAGTTTTTGTCAAATAGCTTTTACACTAAAAATTAACACGAATACCCTTATCCTATAACTGTCACAATAAGTACTCTACCTCACCATCATCAATATAATAATTTTCATTATCAGCATTACTACCACCAGCAGCAGCAAAATGAATACTGGAGGGGGTGCAAACTGGAGTATTAAAAAAAAGAACACCTTTAATATATTTTACACATAATCTATGCTACTTAAGGAATCTGATCGTCTCTCTTCTACTATGACAAGACTATGCAAATGATCAATGCAACTTACAATGACCTTGAAGATTATGAAGGTCACAGGAGGTCTTTCAATTCCAACATATGAATTGCATATGTATTGCTCTGTTGTTTTCAATTCCTTACAGGTAAAAAAATTGATGAGGATTAGAGAAGTTCAAGGTATTTCAAAAAACGCTATTAAAAAATAAACAACTAACGTCAATCTGAACATCTTAGAAAATTCATCTTTAATTCTGTGTAATGCTCAGTTTTTATTGACCATAAACAAAGCAAACAGTCATTAAGAACCTGTTACTTTGAGGCTATTACAAATGCGCAGTAATCAACAGGTTCCATCTTTTATTCTTCAAATGGTCACAAAAGAAAGCTTACAAAAAGCTATTGGTTGTTATTGGGAAACACATGTGGCCTGGAAATTCCTCAATGCTCAAATGAAGCCACTCAGAATGGGATCATCCAAGAGAGGGTGTGTAGAGAGAAAGAGTGTTGAGGGAAAAGGAAGAGAGAATGAAGAGAAGGAGTGGGAAGAGAAAAGAGGGGAATGAGGGGAAAGAGGGGAAAGAGGGGAAAGAAGGGAAAGAGGGGAAAGAGGGGAAAGAGGGGAAAGAGGGGAAAGAGAGGAATGAGGGGAAAGAAGGAAAAGAGGGGGAAGTTTTTATACTTTTTTGTCCAAAAAAAAGTATAAAAAGTAAAATTAACTACATTTCAATAAAGGTACTCTTTCATTCAAAAGAGTGTTTTAAAACAATGCTCCTCAGCTTTGTATTTGTTTTGATCCTCAAACTAAAAGCTAATTCAAATAAACTACCCAGGAAGTGGTGATGGCTATGATACATTTCATAGTTTATCAAAAGGCAGAGTAAACAATCAGATGAAACTACATTAGTAACTAATTTTTCCTTCATATTTATGACATTTTTATACTACAGTGGACTTTTCATAATGGTCATTTGTAACCTAAAAACAAAAGCAAAAAATACATTGTGAAATCAAGACACCAACAATTCAGAAAATATTTTCATGTATTTCACACATGATCAATCTGAAACATATAAAGCATACTAATACTCAGTTATATGACTACAATGAGAGAAAACATGACATAAGTTTATAATCAATGATGTAACATGGTCAATAGTAGCTAAGAACAACTAGATCTTGACTGTCAGTGTCCTTTTCCAGTACCCATCTCTGGCTTCAGATCTTTTATCCAGAGTGCTTCCAGTGTGAGGAGATAAGCTTCCCCTCTAGATGTTGATTTTTGGATAAATACATTAAACCATATTGTTAGAAATTACAACAGTGGCTCCTTATCTAATTTTGCATAAACGTTAAACTTAAATTTTAACTAGTTTAAAATGTTAATTGCTTCACTAACAACTAGACCCAGTAGAGATTGCTAAAACCCACCAAAAATCTACATAGTATCTTGTATCCAGAGGTGGGTATTTATTTAGAAAAAAATAATTGGCACATGGCCTGGTTTTTAAGCTATCTAACTGAAGTTTTCTCCATACTGGAGATACAGCCCTTTCCTATCAATGACTTAATAATCATAGCCAGGTAAATATTCCAGTTAATGAGTCCTTAACTAGTTTGCTGTTGTGTATGAAGTAAAACTTTGAATTTTTAATTTGATAAAAAGATTGGTTTGTTCTTCAAACAACTTGCTGACTCAATGAGTGGAGCATCAAACACAGCCATCACTTTCACACACAAGGCATTATTTTCACAGGGCATATTATCTCCTAGCCCAGAGTGTAATGTACATTTGTATGTATGTATGTATGTATGTATGTATGTATGTATGTATATATATATATATCAGATATATGAGTAAGAAAAACTCTGAGTATTGTAAAGCTAGAGTTTTTCTTACTCATATCTGATTGTATGATACATTTTAATATGGTAGAGCACTGTTGCTGATGACATTTCATATTCATTTGTTAATATCTACATATATATACCAGTATTGAAATAATTATTAGCTATTGACAGTGCTAAAAAATATATGAATATTAGAGCTATCATATGGCAAATGGCAAAAAAAAAATCAACAAAACTTAGTTTGAAACTGTCAGTTCCATGTTTTCACAATTGTTTGCTAAACAAAAAAAATGATGTTTAGCTGACGATTGTCAAAACATTAAACTGACAGTTTTAAATTAAGTTTTTTTGATCATTTTGTCATTTGCAATATATATATACATATATATATATATATATATTTGTTGTGTTGTCTTTTGTGTTGTGGTGTGGATTGTTCATGTATGGATTGTCCCAATATTGTCATTTTATCAGCCAGTTCCATCTTTGGCTAAAGTTCTCTGAGTGTTTCACTCTAACACTATATATTTATTCCAATTTTCCTCTCTTGGTGTTATCCAGCAATTCCTTTTCGCTTTCCCTCTACCTCTTACAGGTTGCTGTTTCTTACTTTTCCTTCCCTGTGGTTAAAAGACATTACCCTAAGGCTTTAAAATACTTTCTTACTTGAATATCATCTACCTGTTTATAGAAAAAGTGACCAACCATAATAAACAGTATTTGTCCAATGGATAGATAGTCTATTAGTTTCCAACTAATGTTAGGCTGGTTTTAATTGGTTTCAACTTATTTTTAGCCTAAACAGTACCAGATTTCAATTCACACCTCTTGCATTATTTGTCAATTGACTACCTAAACAAAAAAATCCTGCTGAATCTCCTGATCCCCTATTGTCCCTTCAATATGTTACTGCACTACCTTTCTAAGTATTTCCCATATTGATATCCTTATAACTGATAATTTATTATTATTATTATTATTATTATCTATCTTTCTTACATTTAAATTAAATCCATATTTTCTACCAGTACCATTTACCTGGTTTAAGGATTTTGCCAATAACATATCTAATAATGCATAGCCTTGTTCGAATAATACCATTAATAATTTATTGAATATCAACCTTTGTCTGCCTGCCTGTTTGTCTTCATTTTGTGGTTTCTCATTTTCTTTATTTTTTCTCTCTCTCCCCCTCTCTCACTCTCTCACACCCTTTCTCTCACTCTGTCTGTCTGTCTGTCTGTCTGTCTGTCTCTCTCTCTCTCTCTCTCTCTCTCTCTCTCTCTC
>RDPX01000351.1:93467-113487 GCA_003991215.1 Morbakka virulenta | reverse complement strand
TAAATCTCTAAATGTCTAAATCTCTAAATGTCTAACTGTCTAAGTGTCTAAATCTCTAAATTTCTAAAAGTCTAAATGTCCAAATGTCTAAATCTCTAAATGTCTAAATCTCTAAATGTCTAAATGTCTAACTGTCTAAGTGTCTAAATCTCTAAATGTCTAAATGTCTAAATATTTAAATATTTACTTAATTTTATTTAATTCTCTATGCATTCTATTTTCGAAAATATTTTCTTACGCAATCGAAACTATATCCAGCTTTATATTTACATAGAGTGGGAATTCTCATTTTACACACTTCTTGTAAATAGCAAAACAGCATTTGTTTCAGCCTTGATGTTCTTCTAAAATTTCAGATTTGAGCGTTGATGTATCCCTAAAATAATTTCAATTAGATTTACCATATTATCGAATGTATCCTTAGCAAACATGAAATACGGGGGTTTTCGATAACGAAAATGTATGTTACACTAATCAGGAATTCGAAGAAACCACTGCAGAAAGAGCATGGCTATTTTCTAATTTCTTGAGAAATGAAACACAAAAAGAAGGATTTAGTCAACCTAGATCATTGATTTAATACCTCTGTTGATTTAAACACTTCCTTTTTAGCCTAAACATTTGAAAAGACTCACTTTTCGAATAAATTCTCCCAAATAGGAGCTAAATTGCATAAATATTCTTTATCAAAGCAGACGTTGAATTGAATTCAGTTAGGCAAATGCGTTGATTCCTGATCTTCTAAGTGAATGTTGTTGATGAATGCCTTCCAGAGATACACCAGTGCTGTCTGGAAGGCAATCTGAAATGGTTTTTGTAGAAGAGTTTGTATGACAGTCATCAACAACAGAAAACCATTCAGACAATTGTGTTGTGCTGCAAGGGACCATTATGGAAATAAGGTCAGTATGACCTTTTAATGTTATCCCTGCCACTTCAATTAGGGGAGATATGTCATTATTTTTATTTTAACTCAAATTGTAATATTTTTATACAACATTCTTTTTAGTATTAATTTATACAAAAGTTTGTAAATTAACTTTAAATTGTAATTTATTGACTTTCTAGGCCTTTCTTTTTTTAAAACATTTGTAAACATTTTTCATTTTATGTTTGTGGCAAATAAAAACTTACTTACGTACTTACTGTTTGGTCTATGCCCGGCTCCCCTTACTTTAAGATAACCATTCAGACTTAGACAAAGCTTAACGTTTTTCATTCTTGGATTAGCACCCCTGCAGAAGTAACGTTTTAACAATCAGCCTGAGCATTTACGGTATATTTAGGTATCACGATTATTAGAGTTCTGCCTGAATTTTGCTATTAATTCAGTCCTTAATTCAACAACACTTGAATTTAGTTAATTTTTGAAGTACAACTTTTAAAAAATTGTGTTAAAAATAACGATCTGTAGCTCTCATGAGACTGGCCGTTAACAAACTTCACAATCACAAAAACAGCTATACTGATTCTACTCTCAGTATATAATCTTCTTGATTGCAGTTTTCAGTTACCCAGCAGAGGCAAAGTGCTTGTCTTTTAAAACCTTTTGCATGCGGCCCCAGAGAGGATATATTCTGAAGGCATTAAGTCTAATGAGTTTAAAGGGTCAGGCAAAGTTGTCTACCGGAATGAGGAAATTATTTTCTTTGTCCTCGCCCTTGTGTATTGTCGAGCATTGAAATGCAGAAGGAGGATATTGTCGAATTGCAAACTGGGTCTTACTCGTCAAATTCTTGCTCCGGGGGGTTTGTCAGGTTCTCAATGTACTCATAGAAAATTTTGTTTCTTATTTGTCAAGAAGTCAAGCAGAATGTGATCTTCAGCATCCCAAAAATAGTGGATATATTTTTTCTGTTGACTTTTGTCTTTTGATTTTTTATAGTTCTGGTGAGTAAATGGTGTAAAGTGGCGCCATCTCATTGACTTTTTCCTTAATTCCATTTAATAATAACAGATCTATAATATAATATATAATATATATTATATATAATATATATTGCATATATGATATATATATAATATATAATATATTATAATATTATTATAATATAATAATAGATCTATAATATATCCATAAGGAGGTTTTTTTTGACTTTGTTCAAGGGTTTCAGTGCAGCAATTGATCCTTAAAGAGTTGTAGTCGGATCCTTCGATCCTCAACGGGCACTTGAAGACCTAATTTATTTATAAATGTTATGAGCACTTTTATGTGAAGCACAAAGGTTTTCTGCCAACTTTTAAAGGCTTATGTTTTTATCACCTCTGATGGTAGAACAGTGCTGCCGCTGACAAATAGTAATTTTCACCTACTGCGCATGTATTTTTCCCCTACTTTTCCCCACGCCACTTTTCTCAAATTTTCCCTACATTAAAGCAAAATCTCCCACAACCCCTTACTCAAAATAAAAAAAATATATAACACTATTTTTTTAATGTTAAAAAACTATAAAGAATTATGAAAAACTATTAGAACTATAAAAACAAACTAAAGAGNAATATATATTATATATAATATATATTATATATAATATATATTATATATAATATATATTATATATAATATATATTATATATAATATATATTGCATATATGATATATATATAATATATAATATATTATAATATTATTATAATATAATAATAGATCTATAATATATCCATAAGGAGGTTCTCTTTGACTTTGTTCAAGGGTTTCAGTGCAGCAATTGATCCTTAAAGAGTTGTAGTCGGATCCTTCGATCCTCAACGGGCACTTGAAGACCTAATTTATTTATAAATGTTATGAGCACTTTTATGTGAAGCACAAAGGTTTTCTGCCAACTTTTAAAGGCTTATGTTTTTATCACCTCTGATGGTAGAACAGTGCTGCCGCTGACAAATAGTAATTTTCACCTACTGCGCATGTATTTTTCCCCTACTTTTCCCCACGCCACTTTTCTCAAATTTTCCCTACATTAAAGCAAAATCTCCCACAACCCCTTACTCAAAATAAAAAAAATATATAACACTATTTTTTTAATGTTAAAAAACTATAAAGAATTATGAAAAACTATTAGAACTATAAAAACAAACTAAAGAGCAAAGGGAATTACTCAATATTGTAAAGATAAACTGTATGAGTTTTGAAGGAAAGCTTCAGTTTCCGCTGCTACAACAACATCACGTTCTGCTTTGTTGTATTTTTTCATGTAGACGTTTCTGGCGTTTGCACGAAGGTGAACCAGTGTTTGATTTACTTCAAAGGTTTTCTTAAAATGTTCACTCACCTTCACAATCGATTCAACAGTTTTAACAGAGAGGCTGTTTCGAAGTCGTGTTTTATTGTTATTTACATTAGAGAATGTCCTCTCAACTTCAGGAGTCCTTTGAGTGAGTGTCATTATCTCCAGCATAAACTTTGCCAGCTCGTCGAATACTGTAGTGGTGGACGTTTAATTCCAAAATTCTGTAATGTCTTTTCCCCCAGCCTCCAATTGCCACTGTGTTATCAATCAAGATTGATCCAGTATTCGATCAATGGTCTGAATGCTGGTTTCTGGTTTCTCCTGTCAGACGAAGGATATTTCTTACCAACATTCCTGCTCCAGCTGGAGAAGCATGGTTATTCACTATGGCACTTGCCACTACATCTTGGAAAAGGAGAGGATCGGCAAGATAAACCGGAGTAGAATTTGGGTTACTGCATCTCTATACCAAGCTCGACATCTCTTTAAAAAAAATTTCACGCTCATGTGGGCTCTTCAAATTCAATGTTTCATGGGCCAATACACCAGGATAAATCTCATGTATTGGACACCACCTGGTGTCATCATTGACATCTATTGAACACATTTTATGTCCTACTGTGGTCATGAAATTTTAGCAGAACATCTTTGCAACCCGTTCTACTTCAGGCAAGAAACGATACAATTTGAAGGTCTCCGACTGCAACACTGCTTTCAACCCTGTCAAATCTCCAAGGACAAACTCGGTGAACTCAAGAGTTGCTTGCCTGTAAGGAGCCTGCAACGGTTGAAGTATTCTTTCGGCTGATGAGGATTTTGCTTCAAAAGCTTCTGCAGTGAACAACAGCTGTAATGCAGGCCACTGACGCAATACCCGGCTGGCACATTGTGCTAAAGGTAGCCAGCGTGTTTGACAAGGTTTGAGTATTCTGTTCGGTTCGTATTTAAGAAAATATTGAAATTCTTCGTAATTTTTTGTCTGTTGGGAGAATTTTTGAAGTAATTATAAAGGTCGTGAACCAGTTATTTTGCAGTATTTGATAATATTTCACAAGCATGGCTGGTAACTAAATGAAATGAGTGACAAGAGCACTTCAAAACAAACAGGTCGGAGACAGCATCTTTCATTCGTGTCAAAACAGAGTTATTTTGCCCCTGCATTAAATTCTCTCTATCTGAAGCATAGCCAATTACCTTATTCCAACCGACAGCCTCTTTGTCAAAAGCGGCTTGAAAAGACATAGAAGAACATCGGTATTTCCAATTTTAACAGGAATCAAACGATACAAATTAGTGACAGGTTCTGCTGACTCTTGATTTCGATACCGGACACTAACACATAGTACATTGTTTATCGTTATATCAGTATCTTTATCACAAAGAATGGAAATTCAGCGTGCATTTGTTATCTCATTCAATAGCTTCTCGTGCGAATAAACAGCCAAGCATTCATTCATCAAATACGCCCCTTTAGTTCTATTACAAGTTAAACCATGGATTGCTTTTTAGTCATTAGCTAAAAAATGCAAGGTCTCCACCAGATGATCAAGAAGATTAAGAGACAGGTTTCTTCGAGCTATTGAAACGACTGTATTTAATTCAGCAAAAATCCGCGGGTAATTGACAACTTCTACCAATGTTGTTATAGCCTGACTTGTGCTCACAACCTTGTTGGTCGAAATATGCTGCGATGACTTTGTGTGTCCAATGAGCTCAGATTTTCCTGCTACAAAAGTTTTATTACAAATGTAACAGAATACTTTACTGCTAACATTCTTCGAAGTAGAAAGCCAGTCACGAGACCCAGTGTTCTCTTTCCCATTCGTTTCGAAATTTTTGTGTTCGATACTGTTCCTCTTTATCTTTTGGCATCGTGTTTTTAAGTTTCTTGAATGTAATTGTGTTTTTGTTCCATACGAAGATGGCCGCCGGAACACTTTCATTCCTTGTCAGGTAAGTATGAATGGATTTGGTTGCTGACGCACCAAAACTCTTCGGAGGAATGTCTAAATAAAATCCAACAAATATTGGATTTTAGCGCAATGTTGACAAACGACGGAAGGCGTATTTGATGATGATGATGATGATGATGATGATGATGACGATGAATGTAAAAGTATAGAATGAAGTGAAAAGTAAGAGTCAGTAAACGCGTTTTTAACTTATGCTTCGACAGAAGATCCATCTGTATTTTCAAGCTTATGTGTGTCTTGATACATACCAGATTGCAAACAAGCATTGGCTCCGGTACCTGTTATCATTTCCGAGCATTCTTTCCTGTTTACAAATAGTTACATAGTCTGTGAGTGTGCCGAGGACAAGGGGCTGGTCACAATCACAAAGAGTTTGACGTTGCTCCTTTAAAAATTGAGTTGCATGTATTCAATTATTGTACAGGTTAGTGTTTATCATGTGTTTATTATTAATATACGTTAAAGGCAGATCTACCTGACAGTATTGCTCTGGGTTCTACGACGGGTTCTACGACGGAACCTTTCGAAATTTCCATCACGTTATATTTAGCAAGAATTTAATTTTATGAGGGTGTGCCAATTAACTTATTAGTCTGGAGTCCTTTTGTCAACATATATCAATTTTATATAACGTTTTTTGGAACAGTGCGCCCTGGCCCTAATTCATACATTTGGTAAGAATTAGGCTATATATAGTGTTATATCCAGGTAGACCATATCTTCTAAATTTCCCCCTATAAATAACAATAATAGTTAAAATGTTTTCCTAGAGTTAATGACTTTTACCGTAGGTTTTCCCCTTCGCCCAACATAGTCCTGTTTTCCCCTACCGTAGAGAAATTCTCCTATGAGTGACAGCTCTGTCATAGCAACTGCTTTTGCTTTATTGGTATGGTTTACAGAAGCAAGTTGCCGGACACCAAAGAGTTTTTCCGACTACAATCGCAGTTTCAAACTTCAAATCATTCAGAAAGACCAGCCTCCATACCTTGAGGTTTCTCCCAATGCCACAAGGAATTCAATAACCGCTTTTTGTTTCTGATGCGGCACTAAGGAATAGGATTTTTAAAATTTCCTCGCCAGAAAAAATACCAAAGACTTTATTCAGTTATCCAGGAAATTTTCGACCAATTTGATCTAAGGCGTCGTCTGCTATAAGAAAAGGTGCATTACATTTTGGCCTATACTCGTACGATATGGCATTGTCAAGAGCTTAATGTACTGAACAATAGCCTAGTTTGCATGTTAGAAAACTGTTGTGTCTACCAAAAGTAACAAGCATCAATGCATTCTATAGATGCTCGGCAATTAACATTAGAATTAATAGTCAAATTATGCAAACCTTAGGAAATAAACACTAGGATGATGATAATGAAATAAAATAATACACCATATCCTCCTATCAACCTTAAGTAAAACTAGGTTGAAAGTACAATACTAAAAAGGAAATAGAGAATACAAGCAAAATTAAATCCAACATAAACAACATTCACAACAACGGTATATGAGGAGGTGAGAAGTAAACATTGTTGAAAGCAAAGTCACTTGAAAAAAATATGTTGATAGAGTATGTCAAAAAAGGCTTTTGATCAGTTAACTAATGATTTATTACTGTCTTTAACTTAGCAGATACGATGAAATATATCTGATGATGAATAAAAGCAAACGTATTTAAAAAGGCATCACGAGATATTTTCCTTCGAACTCTAGCCAAATCCACAACAAATACATCTGAAGGCATAAAGGAAAACAAATAAAACGTTTTCGAGAAAACAGTGTTCGGATTATTATCATAAATCACAAACAACAAGGCGTTGAAAAACCCCTCAAAAGTTGTCGTTACAAGAGAAGGGCACCAGAATGACATCAAACCAAAGAATTCAATCCTAAAAAGGAAAGGTTGAAATGGCATGTAAGAAATGTCAGCTGTCTTTTCAGATTTTTCTGTCTTTAAAAGCCATCCTTGTTTTGGCTCTCTAATAAAAAGGCAGTAATATTCCCTTGCCTTCATTTCCTGCATTCAAAACATTGAATATTACCTTAAATTCCTCTTTCCTTACTATACTTTTAAAAAACCACTTTGTCATTTCTGATGGTAGGAATCCAAGGCTTGCAGGGAATGATTCAAAAGCACATTTAAAACACAGCAACAGAGAGTAGTGGTTCCATTTCACCTGGATGTAATTTGGAGCAACTTTGCAGTCTTGACCAGAATGAACTGTACTCTCCTACCACCAATTTTGTTCCATTGAATCCCTATTTAATCGTTTACTCGTTCTTGAAGGTTCAAGCCAATATTCTCAAGGCAAGCTGCTAGAGCCTGAAAGAGAGTTTCTGTATTTGCCTCAAACCAGGGGGAAAAGATAAGATCTTGTTTTAGTTTCCACTGTGGTGCTACAATATTACGTACAGAAGATCCGTAGTTGATAGGCCAGATGATCCATCCAGCATTCTAAAGACATTTTCGTTTGAAAGCTATTGCAAAGCTTTCTTTAGTTACTGGGTCTTTGAGGATTAGAATTATTTTCGTGCATTTGTTACCAATATTATTCAATCACAACCCTAACATACTGGATCAGTTTTGGTGAGCTGTCAAATCGACAATCGACAAAAAAATCAGAATACTTATTACTCTGTTGTGGTAAATAAAATGTTTAGAAGGATGACCAAAATTTATAAGTATTGGCATATATCAGAGCTGGAAAAAATCTCTCCTCAGGACAGTTCATCCCAATCATGCCTATAGGGCTGAGTCTTCCATAGAAGGACGACTTCTCTTGCAAGGCAGTAACAACTGACTCCCCAAAAGATTGAAAGCAAGGAAAATTATGCAACCACATGCTTCACGTGAGTGAAATATATCATTGGAGACTGATCTGGTTAAACAAGTAACTTTGATAGCTCAGATATTAAAGCCCGTAGTCATGATAGTCCCAGACACAGATTGGAATCTGGCTCAATGCACCAGGTTTTTTGTACTTCTCTTTAATTTCATCTCCTTTCAACTCCATCTTCACAACTAGATTCCCAAACAATAATTGTAAAAGTGACTACCAGCAAACAACCTGCAAATTTAGAATAAATTTTTAGCAGTGGCCACATGCAATAGCTCAGGCAAAGTGGAATTAGAATTTGGCATTAGCAGCATAAGACACAAGCTCTTTGAATACTTCAAGGAAAGGATCAGCTCAGCATATAAAAGAAGCAAGGAGATAAATTAGGGGGCAAATATAATCTAACAGGAATGATAAATACAATGACAAAAGAGGAAATAAAAAATTATCTACCAGAGATTTGCAAGGGATTTTTGTAATCATAGAGATTTGCATGAGATTTTTGTAATCATAGAGATTTGCAAGAGATTTTTGTAATCACAGAGATTTGCAAGAGATTTTTGTAATCATAGAGATTTGCAAGAGATTTTTGTAATCATAGAGATTTGCAAGAGATTTTTGTAATCATAGAGATTTGCAAGAGATTTTTGTAATCATAGAGATTTGCAAGAGATTTTTGTAATCATAGAGATTTGCAAGAGACGTGTAATCATAGAGACTTTTAAGAGTCTTGCTTCTTATACCATCAAACAAAATTTCAGAAGAGTGACATATGTTGTTCTTGACACATGCGCAAAGGAGTGTGCCTAAGCCTTCTAAACCTTACTCTATCAATTAACACCTGTTTTGGTGTTCTTTTGTCCTTTAACATACATTTGTTTGCTTCGTTGTAAGTGAAGGCAAGCCAGTAGATGAAGAAGGGTATTAAATCTTTCATGGAAAATACGTGTCTCAGATGAACTTGTGTCGTCGTTTCTCTTATGGAAGCACCCATCATCACTCAAGCGGTCTCAGAAGCTTACCTTACCAGACATCATATGCAGGGACACTGCCATCACCAAGGAAGACCTTCTAACAGCTATGGCCGATAGAGTATACTGGAAAGATGGAGTAAGTTCTATCTCGGCTGACGCTGCAAGATGAGGATGATGAGATGATTATTGGGATAACCAAATCGTTAAACGATCTTCAGGCATCATGTGTTACCTTAAATGGTTTAGCAAGTATAAATTTCCAAAATCGTTGTTGTTGTTGTTGTTTAAGCTGCTGGAGGCCGAATGGAAGACCACCCTGATGAGTTTGATTTGGCTTCATGAAACGGAAAACCGACCTTCCTTCACCGACAAACAAGTGAATATCCAGAACCCACTGTAACGCCTCTCCAGAATGTATCTGTGAAAAAGTACTTAGGTTGCACCGGGAATATCTGTCCTAACTACCGGCGCGTCGGAGACGCACATTTCCTGGTTGGTTTCTCATTTGTCAGATAGAGCCAAAAGTTGTTATCGTACCACACGATGTTTCCCAGGATTACTCCTGGGTGTCACCTATACCTACTAGCAAAACGACACTAAAGAGTACCAGCAACCCACAAGCAAGGCAGATCGGTATGGAACGAAACAAGAAACAATAAGCTATCACTTATCTACCGGGTCGCACAACTTCCAAAGACCTTCTCCAAACTAAAGGCAAACCAGATTGGAAATCACAGGAACAATGAGATCGATTTCTTCGATGGTACGGAAGAACAGCTTGGAAGTGAAGGCCATTCGTTACTGACTGGTCAGGAGAATCTAACTGATCAGAATCCAGGTGCCTCCACGTAGAGATTGCCTTTCGTTGACACCCTCTAAAAACGTACCTTTACCATAATTTCATTTCTTGAAAGACTGATCGGCTTGTATCGGTTCTTGTAGCTGGTGGTTCAAGATCACCGATATATCTGGAGCTTACGTTAAAAGTTATTTCCTCGTTTTTGTTTAGTATAAAACAGAAAAGAATATTTGTTTCGTTTACTCTTTCGATAATCAAGTCATTTCATACGAGGCAGTTTCAAAATGGTTAAATTTGGTTGTCACCATTGTCTCGACTTTAAGATACCTATAACTGCACATTTCAATGGCCGCAGGAACACTTTCATTCCTTTTCAGGTAAGTATGAATGGATTTGGTTGGTGACGCGCCAAAATCCTTTGGAGGAATAAAAAATCCAATAAATATTGGATTTTAGCGCAATGTCGACAAATGACAGAAGGCGTATTTGATGATGATAATAACTCCAAGCGCTGTGCTTCGTCTACAATAGAACCCCAATTATTCAGCTGAGAATATATTCTATTCAATTTCACAAGCCATTGAGATGGGTGTAAATCTATTTTTCTACTGATCAGAGTGGTAGGACAATGGTAGTTTTGAAATAGTAGATATCGCTTTTTGATCCACTTTGAATAATCGGTAGGGGTTTTTTTGCCGATTAGATGAAACAGTCCTGTTATGGTTGATAAATAGCATAACAAAGAAATTTTGCTACTTGTGAAACAAAGTCCTTAAGAAAACCAGGTGGTAAAATGTTAGTGCCAGCTGCTTGCTTTCTTTGCTATTTTTTTCAAGAAAAAGAAAACCTCAGAAACTGTGAATGGTTTTAATTTTTAGAGCAATTGTTGTACTGCATATTGACTTGACATAATGGGTATTTGTAGAAAAACATTTTCAATGGAATGTATTTAGCCAATCCCAACAAAAGATTGAGCAAAGTGTTGAAGAGATTTTTTCCTTCCTTATAGGTCTGGCTAGTCATGCTCTAAAAGAAGAAATTGGAAAAGTATATTTTCTACTTTGAGGAAAAAATGTCTTTTACATATGCTAAGGCGGTCACATTTCTTCATTTCTAATTTCTAATTTCTAATCAACAAAGGTGTTTTTCCTGTTCTCATACACCTTAAGGAGCTCTAACTATCGTGGCCTCTTTTTGTGATCATAAAGTTTTCCTTAACTGTATAAGTTATTGTTAATTCCAGTTTTAGTCAAATAATTGAAGTTTACAGAATTTTAGTTCCTAATTATCAGTTTAGAGGAGATATCAGTTGGTGTAGACTAAACTTGCACCTGTAGATTATTATTTTAGAGATTAACTTTACCCTGTTGATTGTTTTTCACTGCAAATTTACGATCGCTTGCTCTGATTTCTATTACGTCACTTTGCGCTATAGTTTCTAGCGTCTCTGTCAGAATTTCATCTGTTCAGATTGTACATTCTTTGTTAGTGTTATGAGCTTGTCGACAGTTTGCTGATATTGATGAAATTAAAACAAATCTTTTGGCAAAGTGTGGTCATTTTTGCTGAGATAATTGCCATATTTAATTCTATAATTTAATTGTTTCTTTGTTATTTGTGTTAATTGCGGTCATTTTGTGTGAGAGAAATTTAGAGAAAAAAAATCCGTGTACAGAGGTTTAAAGCTATCTGGTGTAGGGGTGGGTGATAGATAAATAAAAACTCCAATTAAAAGAATTACAAAGAAATTAAGTACAACCACCAGCCAGTTACATTCTGTTTCAGCGTGTTCTAGTCATTACGGCAAAGCAAACCCTTCATTTTTTAAGTATACAACAACAAATCTTTATCTGTTTTCTTGAACTCTACATTTCAACATATATTTCTTGACCTTCATCACAGCAGAAAGTGTCAATATTTGTAAAAAAATACCGCGTGAATCAAAACACTTTTGTATAACGAAATATTTGGTTTCATGGTTATACCCATTAAGTGTTTCTAATGGTGTGCATCAACAGCTGTCTCTGACAACCAACTCCAGCTCCTGACCTTTAAGTGTATCTAAGTTTTACGTACAGTGCAACTGTTTCTACTGACAGGAAGTGGGGGGGGGGTACGAGGGTAACTAACACCTTAAAATCGAGTTCTTTTTAATAGCTTGGTTCGTCAAAAAAGACTGTTTTGGAAAAGGAAAAGTCTAATTTTAAATACACCTAGAGATGTTGTCTTAGTAAAAACATCTTTAGAAGTAGATCGACTTGGTTCTGGCCCAGCCTTGAGCTCTTTCCTTACCTACTGGTCTGGCGTAGAGATAATGGCAAATTCTCCTTGCTTCATCTGACCATGTTTTTCTTTCTTGTCTCAGGCATTGTATTGGTTGATAACTAGTTACATTTATCTTCTCCTGGTGCCTGTGTTGTATTGTTTTGGTTGAGGGTACAGGGTTACTAGTTTGCAATTGCTACACCTTCAGCTTCAAGTAGTATTGGCCCTCGAACTGTGGAGAAGCCCCTAATGCGCCTGTTTCGTTATAATTTGCATAATACCAAAATCTATAGGCTGCTTTCATCGTGGCGTGCTGTCTAGTTATCCTCGCTTTTATGTTTTGTGTATCCTGTAGTCCGTATCTATTCATACTTATTTACATCATAGTAATTCTGAGTAAACAGCTAAAAAGTAAACCACAATCTTATAAATCACCCGGATCTCTTTCTATTTCCTTCACAAGCATTTTTGGTTTTCGTGGTAACTTTTTGGATGATGATTTTGATATTAATTGTATCTGCTGTTTTGGGAAGTAATTTTGGTCTTCTCATCAGCAGTAACTACTTCTCTGCTCCTGGCTCTCTGCCTCGTACCCTGTAGGACTCTCTACATCACACCCACTGGGGTGGATGTGAAACGAATTTTACGACTAGCTCATTAAGCTACATTGAAAGGTGACGATCAATCTTATAAATGTCTTCTAATTTCACTTCACATCTTTTTATTCTTTACCTTTCTCACAAAATTATACTATGCTCAATTCTATCTCTGATAAAATTGACAGAACTCTTAAGTAACATCGCTCAGCCAACATCTTTGTTTGTTGGGGACTTCAACGTCCACCATCCAGAGCAGCTGGTTCATTCCCGTGAAGCTGACCTTTCTCAAGTGCAAGTCATCAATTTCTCTCTGTCACAAGACTTGATGCTAAACATTGTGCATTATGTTTCATTTTTGTTTTAAGCTGCCATTAATACTTCTGTCCCTAGCAGGAAATGACAGTTTAAACTAAATTTCTGTCCTTTGCTCTTATCACAATGTGCAGCTACCATGATCTGGTACACTAATTATTGTCATCTTAAGAGGCGAGAGCCTTCTCCTTAGAATACCTAGGCCTGAATGTGTTTTGGAACTGAAAATGGCGCACGCAAGTAGTTTCTGAAAACCTATAGTAAACAAACGAATTCAGGACCATGGCTTTCATACACTACTTCATTACAATGTACTTACCTAAACTACGAAAATATAGATCTGTTAGAAATTCTCTACCATTAAATAAATATACCTAGCGCAAGAAATTTTATTTTTACGGAACTACTAACGCCACTTTTATAAAACTTTCCGAGTTAAAATAAAAAATCTTCATTACACTTGGCACCAGTTTCCTTTCTTCTCGCAAACTTTGTTTGTGATTCGGCATATCTACCAAATTTACAATATTCCATTGACCACCAAAAAATACTGCTTGGAAACTAACATTTCAGTTTCAAACTATGAAACATCTATATTATTTAAGTACTTTTATATCCTCATCGTCTCTCAACCATGAATGATTTCAACCAGAAAGTTCTCTAGCGTGGCATAAATGTGAAATGTTGCCTCCTAAAAGTGCCCTCTCATTGATCCAATAAAGTTATTCATGGCTTTAAAGTACATCATTCGGGAGCTACGTCTTTAGTTAGCAGAGGGGCGGGGATCTGCTTTGTCACAACCATCAACTTATTGAGGTATCGAGTATCTTGGTTCCCCATCTCTTTTTCTAAGCGTCGACTCCTCTACCATTGAATGATTTTCAGCTTTCCTTAACAGTAAATCATAAAATATATTGAAATTCCCTTCATTTCTTATACCTTATAACGTGTCAAAGGTTGCTATAACAAAGTGGTGACTCTCGATTGTAGATATTTTTGAATAATATAGAGCTCTTGAGAGATTGTTGGTGATGAAGTAAAACCTGTGTACAAGATGTAAACTAAAGTATATTAGCATTTGCACTTGAAATCCACTCACTACTAATCTGAACCCTTTATCAGTTGTACCAAACTCCAATCACTGAGCCCACTATTAAAAAACGGCGCTATACAGAGACATAGACTTCTCGTAACAGGCTTCATGAGCTGGTGTTCCTGTAGGGCCCAGCTTATCAAATATTATTTTCAATATGTTTTGGAATGCGACCCAGCACTTCCTCTGATTTTGGGGGAATATTTTACAAGGCTGCAGAGTTCGTATCAAGTGGGTCTTTTGAAAGTTTATAGTTTTCAGTATTGAATTTGATACTCAAATTTAAAGAGAGATAACGGTAGTGCGTTGCTAAAGTCTTTGGATTAATTTACTGGATTTTATTTGCAGCATTAGACTTCTTCTCCATTATTTTAGAGCCTCAACTGTAAGTTTGACGACGGCAATTTTAAATCGGTAGCTTTAGGGGAATCGGAGCAGTTTGATGCCATTAGCAATGGTTATACTTTCAATACCTTTTGATTCATAAAACCCATAAATAGCAAATGCACTGAATAGCCGAAAGGCACAACACCAAATTCATTTCCATTGTGGAGGAGAACACATTTCAAACTTCATTTTGAACTGTCAATAAAAAGTCTCCAATCGCTAGGATCATACTGTTAGACACCCACAGCGCACAGAAAGCCTTCTATGTCAACACGGTGAACAACGGCGTCTCTCCAAGCAAAAAACAGTAAAAATTTGGATTCTCTGTTGCGATGAACAGATATTTTGGTTTCTGGAGTAATAGCTGTCTTTCATTCAATCTTGACGCCAACAATTCGGATGATTCCTTTGAAAGTGCTAAGTCACGAGTTAGATCATTGAACTTGTGTTGTGTAAATCTTGAAAATGACGTTGACGACGATGGCTATGAAAAACCAGGGTTTGTGGAGTCATATTGAGTCTCCTCAGATAAACTCGAATCCTCATCGTCTCAAAGCTCTGGAAGTTTGATATAAAGAGGTATGGGAATTTCGGTGGAATGGGGTAAAGCCCACTTTGCCGAGTCTAAATTTCGGTATTCAAGGTGGTGTTTATTCTTTGCATTGAAGCCGGAGACACTAGCCAGGCAAAAATAGCAATCATCGGAATGATTCCTTTGTTCTCTCCAAACCATAGGAATTCCAAATTGCAAATGTTTTCGTTTTCCAACAGTCCATTGCCTTAAAGACTCGATTCAAGTTTTACAAGTAATGTGAGGTGCCCATGGCTTATCTTGATCTCCTAGCTTAATCTTGAAATAGGCAACATAAGCCCGTTTTACAAACTCTGTAATTTTTATCCTTTGCTTCACCAAGGTAAAATTACCACAGATGTAACAAAATATATCTGGATTGTTTAAGCACTTCATTCTTGTAGAAGACATTATAACATTGACCAAATTGACACCCCTCACCAATACCAGATCACAGGTTACTAACTGTAAATTCACCTATATGGTACCTGTCCTTGTGTTGCTGTGTGACTTTGACTTTCACAAAGAAGGTGCCAGATGTTCTTGCCCTGTAAAAAGAAAAATTAAGGGAAGCAGTGGATAATGGACAGGATAATTCAATCAAAACTGTTTAAACGGGAATAAATAGTGATAAAAACAATCTTTAGTATATTTTGTAATGCATATTACTAGCAACTAGCTTGAACAAATATAATGCAAAATAGCCATTTTTGTCACTATTTTGAGAAACAAAGCATTTAAATAACTCAAAAACCTGACGTGACAGGGTATTTCTGATTGCATATTTGGAATCAGAACCCCCCAAGTGAGTATTAAATGATCTCTTTCTTTTAAACAATGGATAAAGTGAGTTTTTTTGTTGCCCGGTGTTATGTATTATTTCTCTCAGAGTAAATCCCCCTTGCTACTTCAGTGTCATCTTTCCTTCCGAATCAAAGCACTTGTTGAACGTTTTCATTTCCAACGTCTCTGTCACAGTCGATAAACACGAATGGAGTGTCAAAGACAAGATACTATAAGAGACGGTGCTTATAAAATAAAGCCTGCTTTAATCCATTACACAAATACAAGGAATACTTATATTAATACTCAAGAAAATACATAAAAGTATACATTCGAATTTATAGAATTAATCTGATCAGACGCTTTGGCAATCCTCTGTATATGATCCTTCGACTTGTCGTTAGAGAAGGCCACTACGACTTAGATCCTTCAGGAACATATTAAATTCTAGCTCTACTGAGCTACTCCAGAGCTTGACTCTCTCTCTCTCTCTCTCTCTCTCTCTCTCTCTCTCTCACACACACACACACACACACCACTCACTCACTCCTCTCTCTCTCTCTCTCTCTCTCTCTCTCTCTCTCTCTCTCTCTCACACACACACACACACACTCACTCACTCGCTCGCTCGCCCTCTCCCCAGTTTATGAAATGGCTAAATCTTATCTATCCACGATCGGGATATAAATAGAGTTCATTATAACATGAACATATTTTGGGACATGGCAGCTCCCAATATCTCAGCATGCAGAGAACCTATACATTGGATTTCGTAAGTTCTGTTACGTCATCGTTCTACGTCAAGGAGGCAACTTTGAAAGTCTCCTTGGAAAGGAATTCTCTTACGGCCTGGTAAATAGAAGATTTTCATTGCTTTTCTGAAATATCTTCTTTCCATCTTACTACTATCTTTTAATTTTTTGTTCAGCATCGCATTGCCAAACTATGGTTTCACATAAGGCAATTTTGTGACATGTAGATTTCATATGGTTTTCAAATATGTCAGCGGATTTCTTTCAGGCTGACAAGCAAGTAGAAATAAATTTCATACAATCATATTAAAACGATACTTTCTCCACTGAAAATATCTCTTTATATAAGGAGACATTATTTCTATCAGGTCAATTACTTGAGATACATCATATCTTCATTCGCAACAGAAAAAATATCTTGAAAGTTTACACTATATAGACTTAGGTGAAGTATCTCTCGCAAAGTTGCTCATAAAATTTCATTTGGCTAAAAACACTCTGTTAAATCGTTCCTGATGGTCACATCTGTACCAGGCAGAACTGCTTGAACATTAGTGAAAGTGTCTCTGGAAAAGTAGCACAAATAGAAAAGCTTACGAAATAGCACATGATAAAGGTATTATATCTATAACCTCTTACTGAGTCTATGAATCCAAGAATTTTTAGAAGTATTGGAGGAATATAGAGAGATAATATTCTCCAGTCTTGTTGACGTCTGGAAAAAACAAAGATCAAGATTGTTAAATTGACCAATCACTTAAGATTCTATTTAAGATACCTACAATACTNGTGAAGTATCTCTCGCAAAGTAGCTCATAAAATTTCATTTGGCTAAAAACACTCTGTTAAATCGTTCCTGATGGTCACATCTGTACCAGGCAGAACTGCGCCAATTGATCTCTACAGTTTCCTGTATCCACCTATTCTTGAACATTAGTGAAAGTGTCTCTGGAAAAGTAGCACAAATAGAAAAGCTTACGAAATAGCACATGATAAAGGTACTATATCTATAACTGCTTACTGAACTTGAACATTAGTGAAAGTGTCTCTGGAAAGGTAGCACAAATAGAAAAGCTTACGAAATAGCACATGATAAAGGTACTATATCTATAACCTCTTACTGAGTCTATAAATCCAAGAATTTTTAGAAGTATTGAAGGAATATAGAGAGATAATATTCTCCAGTCTTGTTGACGTCTGGAAAGAACAAAGATCAAGATTGTTAAATTGACCAATCACTTAAGATTCTATTTAAGATACCTACAATACTAGGCCATCACAATAGACCTACGTCATGTACTATGTCGTACACATATTCTCTTCAGAAAAATTTGCCTAACACGTCGCGTAATTTTTCGTTTTGTAAACAATTATTTTGCAACAACTATATAGCTATTATTTCATCTAGTTAAAAACTCTCCTGTTAAATTGTTCCTGATGGTCACATTTGTACCAGACAGATCTAGGCCAGTTGGTCTCCAGAGTTTCCTGTCTTTGCCGAGTCTTGAACATTATTTACATCTATACCCTGCCCCAGAGGCCAACTCAATTAGCTTTACTTTTCTTACCTTTCCTCTTCAGAAACTAGAATTCATGATCAGCATTCTCCACGAGTCTCTGTTCTTCATCGATTTCTGTAGATTGGGTATTGGAAAATCTGCGTCTTTCTGCAGCAGGGTAGGATAATCTAGTGTAGCTGACATTTCTATAACCATGATCGGTTTCCACAGCACAATGAGCGTTGTAGGTTCTGCACTTCTGAAGCAGTATCCTGCGACGGGTAGTCGGCGTACTCTAAAGGTATCGGTAACTTTGGGTAGGCCTCCGTATAATTCTTTGTTTTGTAACATGTTGCTTCCAACTGATATCCTTAATGTATCGAAGCATACGGGTGTATCAACCATTAACTTCCTTTTCTAATTTTCATTTCGTTTCTGATCCAAAGAGTAGTATACTTTCAACTGTGGCGCGAAGGAAATTGATTTTCTGCTTGCATGTTAGCAATGATCTTTGGACGATGTCCAGTTTTTGTACTGCTGCCCAGACCTACTTTGTTTGCAGAGTTAAGAACTAGTGATAATAGTGCTTGGGAATCCTCGATGCTATCGAAACGTAGTGCAATATCATTGGCGTAGTCTATGTTAGTTAGATATGTGGTTGAATAACGCTTACTTCTGCTCTTTGAGATGGTGAGGTCAGGGTGTTCGTTGTCTTTAACGGCTGTTCTCATAACGTAGTCTAATACTATGACGAACAGATATGGTGCAAGCGTGTCGCCCTGTAGGACACCCGTATGTAGTTCAAAGAAGTCCTTGCTTCCGTCTTCTGTTACTACTTGAGCCATAATGTTGGTATACAGAGTTGCTATGGCTTTGTTTATGGTAGTTGGGACGTCATATGCAGCAAGGGTCTTAAAGATTTTTCTCTGTTGATTGAGTCAAAAGCTTTACGAAAGTCGACAAAAGTTAGTACAGCTGGTAGACTGTTAAACTTGACTTCTTCGATGATGCGTCTAAGCGTTAAAATTTGGGTTATCGTTGAACGACCTTCCCTGAAACCATTCTGGTTCATGCGCAGGACTTTTTCCATGCTAAGCTTTAGGCGGTTCAAGAGCATCTTGTCGTTTAGTTTGACAGCTACAAGAAGCAGGCTGATCCCTCTGTAGCTTTGTCTCCTTTCGTTGGGAAGGGCGTTATTGCTGCAAGCTTTTATAGACTGGGGCAATTACTATTGTAAACGTTGTTATAGATTTCAAGTAGCTCTTCTGAGAGTGCTCCGGTTTTCCATATTTCTGTTGGTGTTTCCCATTTTACTTCACAACAATTGTTTCTGCAGTCCTGTTTTTCTCATCATCTGCCCAAAATACTCCAGCTTTCTTTTAGTGATATTGTCTTTTAAGTGCCCAACTAAGTATATTAAAACATCTTGCTCTTTACACATGTTTGCATAATAGTTGCTGTGTGCTAGTTGCTGTATTAAATTTCCTGTGAATCCTTAACATAACTCAGGACATAGAATTCAATAATGTTTCGAAAGACTATAATACTAGGATAAGCAATATATATATATATATATATATTTATATATATATATATAAATATATATATATATATATTTATATATATATATATACGTTAAGCAAAATATATTGCGAAAGATTATTATAGTGTTTACGGAACAATTACATCATCACCATAAGATAAGAGAAGGGCAGAAGTGACCAGTCATCATGATTCCACAATGCATAAGTAGAGCTAATGAAGTCAGAAAAACTGAGCTTACCATGTAGAGTATAGACAAATCTAGGGATTCTGTCATACGATTTACGTACTTACTTACTTACTTATCCTCTTTGAGCAATGGGCGGCTCATAAGGCTTGACAGCATCCTCCGCCATCTCTCTCTCTCTCTGTGTCTCTGGCTATTTTCCCAACTTCTTTCCATGTTTGCC
>RDPX01000351.1:56401-84942 GCA_003991215.1 Morbakka virulenta | reverse complement strand
TAAGCTCCTGGTGAAATGTCCACATTGCTGTCAGTAGGTAAATTTGAAGTTTTTTCATGAAGAAAACGCATGACTTCAAAATATTTACATGCAGGTAGAAATACTGCAGCAGCTCCTGATCTTATCATGGCTCTTCTCTTGTCGAGGCATTTTTTCAAAGAATCTTTTAAATTTTTAAAGGTTTTCTGCAGGAATGGTACTAAAAATAAAAACAGAAAAATACTGATATTTTGAATTTATGTTTCGTTAATATTTCGTCAATTCATTTTATCAATTAGAATTTGCTTATTCCATGTTGTAGGATTAACAAGATAGTAAGTTATTACGTAGTTTACCAGGGTAATATAATCTTTTCTATTCATCGGCTTTAGCATATCCGAGTGATATACCTTGCTATGTCGTTAGTGAAAGGGCTTGGAAGAGGCTACTTAAATATCATTTCCTGTTATTTTAGTTGTATCATAATGACACGAGAAAAAGAAAAAACTTAAGCAAACTTCTCTGCGCGATAAAAACGGCAGAAAAAGCACGTAAATAAAAATAAATGACTACAGCAGCAGAGTCACAAATCAGACGATTGAATAGGTTCCAAAATAACGCAGTTATGCCATACCTATTTGGTTTGGGGAAAACAGGGCAGGTAAATTTCTCAAGATCTTTCCAACTGTTTCTTAATTTATAAATAAGACCAAAGGATATTTCTAAAACCTACCTTCTTGATTAAAAAGCGATGACAATGTGTTCCATGCATTGACTTTCATAGTTCTGTTTTTATAGTTGGAGTCACTTGTATCCCACAAACATTTAAACTCTCTTACGGCTTGAAGAAATGTTTCCTTGTCGAAAGCTTGTCCTTCAAGACCACTCTGAATGCCCTGAGCTTCATTGTATTCTTCAGAGTAGGAAATTGAGAACATATTATCGGCACATCACTGCTACCTTCATTATCGGCGGCCATGTTGAACTGATGAAATCGCTGCAAGCTTTTTTTCTGAAATCTGATTGGCTAATTCTTTGACGATCGTCAAGCGCACGACGAAAAGTTAAAACTGTTTTAACTTTTCGTCAAAACCAAAATCGTCAGAAGTTTCGTCAGAAAAGCTTATTCTTTGCTACTGCGCATGTGTCGTCGCCAATTCTCATGACGATCGTCACAAAAATCGTCCAGTGGAGATTCGCCCTAAAGTTCAGAATTTTCAAGATACTACTTTTTTGCTCAGTAATATTCAGTTGTTTTTATAGACACTTCTTTGCTTAGTAATAAAATTAAATAAAAAAATATACTAGGCTCACGCTTATAGACTGAAGGTTTTTCAGCCTTGTTTAATTTTTGTATGTGTGTTTGTTAGCTATTTAACCAATCTGTTGCATTATGAAATTTGAATCATACCCTAACAGATTATGGAATATGACTGGCATTTTATCACTTATTCTAAAGTTAAGATTACAGTCTTGATGGGGCGACTCTCTATATTTTCCAGTCATATGACTATGGTCTCTAATGAATTTATAGACATAATTCTCACCTCAGTATATCTACACTGGTTTTTTACATTTCTCATTAGAGCAGGCTAATTTGTAGCCATAACCACAGTCTGTATGCTTTTAATATGATTCTGTACATGATTGATTATAATCAATCATAGCAGAAAAATAACAGAAAAAAATACAGAGAGGTCAATCTAATAATTATTAGATTGACCTCTCTGCATTTTTTCTGTTATTGCATCGAAATCACCACAGATAAGAAATGGTACTTGTACGTATTTATGTTAATTCTTGAATTTTAGTCTATTATCATCTTTACTTGTCCCCTTAATAGCTTGTGTTCCATTTACTTGAATACAGTTTTCTTGATGATTTGCTAATACTTTTTTTGAACTAAAACATTCAAGAAAATTTATGCGAAAATCCTTCCTCTCTTTGAGTTTTGTTTGATTGTAGATATATTTGTTAAAATCTTTCATGTGTACGTAATATTGAGTTTCAGTTTCAGTTATCAATAATAAATTCAGCCGATTTGTACATTTTTCAGTCGAGGCATATATTGGATATTGCTGTTGGTCTTCGTATCCAAAAACATTAAACTAATCCCATTTTCCTTTCAGTTATGTTGATTTGTTCTATTCTAACAGGAAATTCAATATCACTGTAATCTAAATTTTAAATATATTGTTTATCAGATTTTTTAACCTTCTGTAAATCCTTCTTTTGAGGGTTTAAATGCTCGGTGTAGCACAATTTTAAGCCTTCATTATCCGTATTTTTTAAAATTATTTATACCTTAGCAATATTTCACAATTCTTGCGGTAAGTTCATACACGATTTTCCTTTTAAGGCATCATATTTCACATTAGCGAATTGATTTTCAAATGACTACATAGTCCACCCAGAGCATTCAGATATCCACGGTGAAATATTTTGCATAATATATTGCTGAGTTAATTCTAAAGAATCAGATATATCGGTTGGATTTACTATTGCTTAAAGATTACCATTAAAATCTACAGTTTTTAAATCCACATCTGTTTCAGTAAATCTTTATAATGAACGTAACCTTCAGTGTTTCATTAAATTTAAGTCTTTTCATCTCATTTAATTGCTTCTAAAGAGTAAATTTCATGGACTTTTTGGTGTTTTGTAGTTGAAGTACAAACTCTACCTCACCGAGAACTTGGCCTAACCATCTAAGGCTTGATTTATTTCTATTACGGTAGTCCTAGGTGTTTTGATTGCTTTAAAAGTCGTGCCCTTTGGGATTGGTGTCTCATTAAACTCTAATAGTGGTGGCATAATAGGGCTTCCNTAAAGATTACCATTAAAATCTACAGTTATTAAATCCACATCTGTTTCAGTAAATCTTTATAATGAACGTAACCTTCAGTGTTTCATTAAATTTAAGTCTTTTCATCTCATTTAATTGCTTCTTAAGAGTAAATTTCATGGACTTTTTGGTGTTTTGTAGTTGAAGTACAAACTCTACCTCACCGAGAACTTGGCCTAACCATTTAAGGCTTGATTTATTTCTATTACGGTAGTCCTAGGTGTTTTGATTGCTTTAAAAGTCGTGCCCTTTGGGATTGCTGTCTCATTAAACTCTAATAGTGGTGGCATAATAGGGCTTCCATAATCCTGGACCATCTCCTTAATACATTTATCTGGTGCTGGAATTGGCTTGAGAGTCGGGCGTTTCAGGATTGGTCCCTCCCTAAACTCTAAATAGTGGTGGCATAAAGAGATTTCCATAATCCTGAACCATTCGCTTAATACTTTTATCTGGTGCTAGAAATAAGTTTGAAAGTCGGGCGTTTTAGGATTAGTCTGTCCCTATACTCTAATAGTAGTGGCATAATAAGGTTTCTATAATCCTGGACCATCTCCTTAATGCTTTTAGCTGGTGCTGGAATTGGTTTGAAAGTCTGGCGTTTTAGGATTAGTCTGTCCCTAAACTCTAAATAGTGGTGGCATAATAAGGTTTCTATAATCCTGGACCATCTCCTTAATGCTTTTAACTGGTGCTGGAATTGGTTTGAAAGTCGGGAGTTTTAAGATTAGTCTGTCCCTATACTCTAATAGTGGTGGCATAATAAGGTTTCTATAATCCTGGACCATCTCCTTAATGCTTTTAGCTGGTGCTGGAATTGGTTTGCAAGTCTGGCGTTTTAAGATTAGTCTGTCCCTATACTCTAATAGTGGTGGCTTAATAAGGTTTCTATAATCCTGGACCATCTCTTAATGCTTTTAGCTGGTGCTGGACTTGGTTTGAAAGTCGGGCGTTTTAGGATTAGTCAGTTCATGTGCTCTAATAGTGGTGGCATAATAAGTTTTCTATAATCCTGGACCATCTCTTAATGCTTTTAACTGGTGCTGGACTTTGTTTGAAAGTCGGGCGTTTTAGGATTAGTCTGTCCCTATAGTGTAAATAGTGGTGGCATAATAAGGTTTCTATAATCCTGGACCATCTCCTAATGCTTTTAGCTGGTGCTGGACTTGGTTTGAAAGTTGGGCGTTTAGGATTAGTCAGTTCATATACTCTAATAGTGTTGGCATAATAAGTTTTCTATAATCCTGGACCATCTCTTAATGCTTTTAGCATGTGCTGGACTTGGTTTGAAAGTCGGGCGTTTTAGGATTAGTCAGTTCATGTGCTCTAATAGTGGTGGCATAATAAGTTTTCTATAATCCTGGACCATCTCTTAATGCTTTTATGTGGTGCTGGAATTGGTTTAAAAGTCGGGGTTTTCGGATTAGTCTGTCCCTATACACTAATAGTGGTGGCATAATAAGGTTTCTATAATCCTGGACCATCTCCTTAATGATTTTAGCAGGTGCTAAAATTGATTTGAAATTATTAGGTGTTGGAACTTATTTACCAGTAGCTTGTCTTGGAATTGCTTTATCATCATCTACAAATATGATTTAGGGTTTATTTTTCCTTTGTTGATTTGATTTGAATTTCATTAAATTTATGATCTTAGATATTCTGAGCTTCTTAAGATCTTTTTTGTTTACAGATTATTTAATACATAATGGACGATCAAATTGGATCATTAAATTGTTGTATTTAGTGTCATTCTTGGGTGTTTGTTCATTAATATCTTTATTCCTCCCACTGATACTATTCATTAATCTTTCAAATGGATTATTTGGTACATCATTATCTAAGAATTTATACTTGATTGTATTTTTCTAAGTTCCCTTATTAATTTCTCTTCTTTCATCATCTTCTACTCTAACAATAGTATCATTCTTTTTAAGCATGTTGTTGATAAAAAGCACACTGTGCCACCCATTATCACTAATAATGCCATCCATTATCACCCAAATCTTTTGCACAGAGCTTCAGAGACATCACTCTGATACATAACTCTCTGGCCATGTTGCCGGAGCAAACACAGCCTAAACAGTTTTGCTTCGACAACATTGCCAGAGAGTTATGTATCAGAGTGATGCTCTCTGAAGCTCTGGGCTGCACTGATGAGCCCACAAAGGGCGAAACGGTACTGTCTGCAGATTGAGTATATGTATGTGCACCTTTTTATTCTGTAACTTTGTTAAAATAACTGTTATCATCGTGAATAAGTCTAAATGTGTGATGAAGTGTGATAGATGGATGTTTATTAATCTAACCTATCATAATCGTATGCCTTTCTTCTGCTTTTTTTATAACTGTCTCCATATGTTGGTTTAGAGCAGGGGTGGACAATCTACGGCCCGCTGGCCAGAATCCGGCCCGCGAGAAGTATTTTCATGGCCCGCGAGGCCATTAAATTATATATTTTTGTTAGCAAATATAATTGTCTAGTGGTTGCAGATATTGAATGTATTGAATGAAACATATAACTTTGTCAAACTTGAGATTCAGGGAAAACTTTTTCATTTGGATAACTGTGACCCACACTTCAGTAGCCACACACCGGTGCGATTTTTCATGGGTGTAGTTTTGACTGCGTGTAAACGGGCACACCGGTGTGGTTTCACTCCACTTTCGCAGTGAGGACAGCAATACTGACAGCGAGGTTAATTTACATAATCTGTCTTTTTTTCTCTCTCTTTATTTCTCTCTCTATTTGTTTCTCGCTTTTCTTATTGCGTTTGGTCCGCGTGAAGAAAATTATTGAAGAATCTGACCCACTCTCTAGAAAGGTTGTCCATCCCTGGTTTAGAGATTCAGTGTTAATTCTCAGATTAACTGAGTTATCTTCATTAATATAGCCATTTTTATAGCCTTTTAAGACTTTAATCCTCATATCTATATCTAATTTATAGATATTTTTGTGTAAATGGTTTTAATGCTTTTAACTATAGTCAAGATTCAAATAATCCAGTGACAGATGACACCATTTCCCATCCAATGTGAAATTTCTTTCGGTGTTGTAAATATCACAATACCAGGGTTTATTTAACATAAATAAAGTTTTATTGTTTCTTCTCTGATTACACAGGTATACAGCCAAAATGTATCTTGATTGAATAAAAACTCTTTCTGGGTTATTTTTCGGCGCTGATTCCAAAACTAATATTTAAAGATTTTTATTGGCTCCTATGTTTTCAGAATTTGTAATTGTTGAATTTTTTTTTTTAAAAAATGTATTTTTCAAGAAAAAAATAGTAAAGAAAGTTCAGAAGATTGCGTTATCTAACTGAGAAGAAAGTATTACTTCAAAGTAGTTGTCAGAAAACAAAGAAGCCATAACAGAGGATTGTTTGTTTGCTCAGCTTGGCGAAAGATGCGATTTTGGACTTATTTTCGGCTTTTGTTGCGATAATAACTCCATGTAATCAACTAAATAAACATTGCTTCATGCTTAAAGTCGTACTGAAACAGAAAGTCCCGTAATTATATCGAGGCGCTATTATGCCGCGGGATACATTCGTGGTCAGCTAACATTGTCAGCTCAAAGACGCTCGCTAATACCATTTATTTGTAGAGTTTATTATATACTTCGTCTGTAAAGTTGGTGACAAAGGAAGGATATGGGCACTACAAATGTGTTGCAACACATGTGCCACAAAACTACGTTTGTGGGCCAACGGAAAGAGACAATCTATAGGTTTTGCAGTGCCTATGATTTGGAGAGAACCGAAAAATCATGTTGATGATCGCTTCTGTATGCTTCCGGATGTCACAAAGGGAATTACGCAAAAAGAGAAAGCCCAACTAGAATATCCATCTCTAACATCGGCTATTCGACCAGTACCTCACAGTGATGAGCTTCCTGTTCCTAGATGTCCAGAAAACTTTGGTGAGTATTCTTTACATACAAACCCATTTTTCAACTTTTAATTTGACAAGCAACAACTTTAATTTAGCAACTGAAAACCACACTCCTCATTAGAGTTTGTCGTTTAAAGTGAAGTTCCTTGCCTAGCAACTAGATGACTCAGCTTCAATTGAAGGTGATAACATAAATTTTTCTTTGTTGAGGGTTTCCATTATGTTAGTCGTAATACCCAAATGCCAATTGAAATGTGAGTATGTGGACAATTGAAAGTTGCTGCCCAGTAGCAAGACAGTTTTTTGTCAGAGATCATGTGTAGTTGGCAGTTGCTTGACAAAACAAGAGGTCATTAAATAGCAAACGAATGTAGTTGCCCTGTAGATTATGCAGCAATAGATAGATTAAACATTTTCAAGATAGCTAATCTTCTAACTTAATCCTAATTTCCTTTTCAAACGAGTCCTCGGATCTCACCGAGGATGAACTTGTCTGCAGCCAATCGTCTGGCTCCAGTGGAATATCGGTCTCCTCGAGTGCTACAGACTCTTCAAAGCCGCGTGTTATAAGTCAAGCAGAGCTAAATGATCTTGTCCGTGATTTGGACCTACCCAAGAAAAAGGCAGAGCTTTTAGGTTCCAGACTACAGCAGTGTAGACTTCTCAGATCCTATGTTAAAATAATCACCTTTCGCAGCAGACACCAGGCATTTCAAGAGTACTTTGAAGAGAGTGGATCATTTTAAGTTTGTTCAAATGTGACTGGTCTGGTTACAGCCCTCCAAATCGATTCTTTACCTCAGCAGCGGAGATTATTTATGGTTTCATCAAAGACCAGTCTAAAAGCTGCCCTTTTCCATAATGGAAGTTTGTTACCTATTCCTCTAGGACACTCAGCTGAAACAAAGGAAACATACTACAGCTTCAGGAACTTGTTAAAGTTTGCAGAGTACTACGAACATCAGTGGATGATTTGTGGAGAATTTAAGGTTATCGCTTTATTGATGGGAATGGAACTTTGCTTCACAAAGTACTGTTGTTTTCTCTGTGAGTGGGGTAGAAGATGTCGTTCATTACATTACAGAAAGGCAGACTGGCCACTGAGAAAACGAACACCTGACGAGAAAAATGTTATCAATGAGCCACTAGCTGATCAACACAAAGTGTTAATACCACCTATCCGTGTCAAGCTTGGCTTAATGAAAAACTTTGTTAAGGCTATGGATAAAGATCAACCTGGATTTCAGTACATCAAAAACAGATTCCCGAACATCTCTGATGCTAAGCTTCGAGAAGGCATATTTGTTGGTCCTCCAATAACACAACTTCTGCGAGATGATGCTTTTCTACAGCTACTCTATGCAAAGGAAAGAGCTTCATGGTGTTATTTCAAGGCTGTGGTAAACAACTTTCTAGGAAACCAGTGGTCGGCAAACTAAAAGGAACTATTAAGTGATATGGTAGGGGTTTACCAGGAGCTTGGATGCAAAATGTCACTAAAGGTTCATTTTATGCATTCACATCTGGAGCAGTTTCCTGATAACTGCGGTGCCTACAGCGATGAGCACGGCGCACGCTTTCACCAGGACATTGCATCAGTTAAAAAGCGATACCAAGGAAATTGAAGTTGCGTAATGCTTGCTGACTTCTGTTGGACGCTGATAAGGGATGATCCTGAGACCATCCACAGGAGAAGCGCTAAGAAGAAAAAAACTCTGAAATATTGTAAAATTAGCTTTTAACTTCCGTTTTTTATATTAACATCACGGCAAATCCAAGTATTTTTGTCATCGAATTACATCACAAAATAAAAGAAAACCCAGCAAACTAATTTTTTTGTGTTTCTGAGATTTAGGGAGTACCAGTAATCATGGATCTTTGGTATTATTTTTTATTACAAACCATTGCAATATCAAACCAAGATATTACTGTATATGGCGCCATCATCCAGAGGTTGTGTACTTGTGGTAATTGGATACCAGACATATACACTCATTTTTTGAAAGTCTTGGACTGGGTTTAATATATTTAACCATATAACAATGCTATATTTTTATATTTAAACTACAGCCTTAACTCTCTTTACAACTAGATATGTAAATAAAAATATAGAGCCAGAAATATGATCATTTTTTATTTTTAAAACACTTTCTTGAATCATTTAAGTCCTTGAATGGTATCCAACTCTTAAAATAGTCGCTATATCCTTTCCATTCCACAAAAGCTAGCTTCTTTTTATTTTATCGATTCTAATTACCTCTTGTTTGAGTTTCAATACTTCAGACTCTTTGTATCTGTCGGAAACTCTCCAACATTTGGACGATTTCGGACATGTTCAGTTCAATCAGTGATGTCTGATGTGACGTCATTTCTCCCTTGGACTTTCGTGAGAATTCACATGTTAATCCTTTGTTTATGGACATTCAAATGCGTGAATTCGCGTGTATCGTGCATTTGACTTCACCTTATATGGCAATCTTTAATTTACTTCACCTTATATGGCAATCTTTATTTTACTTCAACTTATATGGCAATCTTTATTTTACTTCACCTTATATGGCAATCTTTATTTTACTTCACCTTATATGACAATTACGTACTAGATTTTTCTAGTACGTAATTGTATTCATACTAGATATTTTATTATAAATTGGGGTAAATCGAGAATCGAGGGACAGTAGAGAATGGAGTAAAGGTTTTAGAGAAGTCGAAACTTGTAACATTTAATTGTGAATTTAACAACATCAGAATTTAAACTTGTCAAAGAGAACTTTATCTTGTTTTACACGACACCAAATTGTGGCTTTTCTTGTTGGAAGAAACATTTCAGACGTCTTTGTTCATTATTGAGATCCTTTATTTTATAAGTGATTGGAATAGTGTGTTTGGATTTTATCTATTAAAAATAATTCTAATAATAAGGTCCAGTTTGGTTCACAGCCCTTGTCAAACCCATTTTGTGTGTTATAGAATTTATTGCCCTTGCCCGTCCAAAAGTGATTAGAAATTCTACCGATTGTCTTGAATACCTCAGTTACAGTTTCACCATTCTTATGTTTTAGCGGGGCAATTCATCCATATTTGTTATGTCTATAAACGTCATTTAACATGAGAAGATATTTATAGCCTTTGTTCCTTTTAACTGTTGCATATCAACTCAATCAGTAGCCCAAATCTCATCACCAGGTCCACAATAACACGCCGCCCAGTAAAATTTCGTTTTAAGGATTAATATCATTCATTATTTAGTTCTTCTTGCCAGCTCACAGCCACTCAATGGGTTTTTACATTTTTAAAATTCATTCCCAATTCTAATTTCTGTTTTGTATCGATAGCATTTCTAGCAAACATATGACCTCACTGTCTCTCTTTTGGGGGGTATATCCTCTCATGCTTTAACCACTTTTTGATCTGCTTTATTCTTACATATTTTCTTTGCAAACAGCATAATCGATATCATGCCTCATAGCAACTGTATTGTTTTACAAATCGGTTTATCATAGATTTCTAATATCTCGTCAGTCTTTTTGTTTTGTTTTCTGTTTAGTTATAACGTCATTTTCCCCACCAATTGGGGCTCAGACTGGGCCCTTCGGTGGGACTTTGTTTTGGCAGTGAGGAATTTCTTCCTGATGGTTTTTTCTTTTGTAGAGTTCCAAATTCTCCTCGCCCGCTCAAGGAATCGAACCCGGAACGCTCCTTTAATATTTCGTCAGTATTTTAGTTAAATTTGATTTTATTTTTAAGACCGTTATAGAGACCAGTGAATCGAAGCAGGGGCTAGTCCAGACAGATGTCGGATGAGGTAATTATAATATTGCCTTATGAATATAAAAAAAATCACCACCATTCTGCTTTACGAAATTACTTTTTCTCCCCTTGCATACAGCACATTTTGATTTCAACATTAATTTACCATTAACGGTTCTTTCATTGCGCCCATAAATGGAATGTGTTTTACGTTTGTATTTTATACAATAGCTTGTCGTTATATATGAATATATTATATTTTTTCATTAAACATTTTCATTATTTTTTTCGTAGGTTTATCAACATAACGAATATGCTTTTCCTACTGCAATTTTTATGTTGCACTTGTATGAAATAATTAATAATCGGTTTTTCGTTTTTTTTCACAGATGAAATCGTCAAATGTCACAATTTTCAGACTACCCTTTATGACTTTATCTACTGGTATAATTTTGTCAATACTGGGTCTTTCGCTAATAGTACCCCTGGTATACAGTAGACCGGTTTTGTTCTTTCACAGACATTCATCTATGAAAGACCCGAAGTGAAGCAACAGACGAAGAACAAGTGGGATAGAAAGCACGCAAGACAACAAAAAATGCCAGACTTACAAATCGCCCCTCAAGGATCCTCCGTGGGAAGGCACTGCCTCTTGGGTTGGTCTTCAGTTAAGGATAAAGAATCTGAAAAACCGTGTCCTGCATGGTTGGGCCCTATACTCGAAGCCTTAAGGAAGGAAAGACCAGAGTTCTACACGTGATCTAAGCCAAAAGGTCGACAAGCAAATTTTGGCATCACTCCATTGAATAACCTCATACCGAACTTTAGCAGAGATTGGTTTAAATCTATCTAGAAGTATTTATACTTTTCTTGCTCCAAGTTTTTTGCATACAAATAAATATTTTCAAAATACCATCAAGGTTTTAAGATACAGTTAACCAGGATATGTTTTTCTACTACCACAAGGAGAAGCCATGAGCTTTCTAAAAAAATCATTTAGCATACTTTGTTCTCCACACTTGAAATGATTCCTTTTTCCCCTCATAATAGCAATGTAGTTATGAAACATGATTATATTATATCATGCATATAAATTTGTGATAATAATTGTATTTCAAAACAATTATTATTAATACAATAATACTATATACTATAATACTTTTAAATATTCAAACAATAATGGATCAACATGGATACATCATATTTCCCCGATGGTAATTATAAAATATTATACAAAGACGCGAGTGAATTTATAAAACAGATATTATCAAACAATGGTCATTTAATGATTGCTATCTGTTTTAGTTTTCAATCATCGATTTTTAAAGTTTATCAAACTACAAGAGAATTTTCATCTTGATTTATCTCAGGGATCAATTTCTATTGAATCGGCTATTATTATGTATAATTATGTTATGGCTATAATTTACCAGTGTCTGCGAAATATGTAAAGTACTAATGTACTTTTTAGATTTCCTGCAGAATATTTAATACTCTAGTATCCTTTTTATGAAGAACCATGCCGATTGCTTTTCGGTAAGATAAAATAGTTCTTTAATTTGGCAAATCAGATTTTATTTCAGAGAGAGTCTGAATAGAAGTATCAATTAAAATTACATACCAGTTTCAATGTCTTTGATTCTAAGAGAAATAAGGTAATATACTTACATTAATTCCCATAGGATAAAACTGAAACGAGGTCTATGTACAGGCGAAAGTTATTGCGTTGAAAGTTATACTGATGAACGCATCGATGATGATGAAATACAGACATACAAATACATAGAAATACAGACCACCAAAATATTGTAAACAATCTTAGCAGCTACTATCTTTGTAATTCATCAGAATTTTTTACTTCGACTTATACCCCATTTACACGAAAAATGGGTACTGGGACTATCAGGGGAAACAGTTCCCAGGTGGCTGCCCTGACCTATGCCTTGAACGAATCGTATTTTCCTCAAACTATCGTGACTTTACCTCACTTTACAGAAAGAAAAAACCATCGCATTCCCGATCTTCATGTCGCAAACTTTATGGTACTCCCAGTACTTGTTCTTCTTTTAGTAAACATTGGTCAATGGCTTACATGTAGTTTCCTCTGTCGGTACTCAGACATCAAATATAAATACTTATTCTTGAAAACAAAGAAATCTGCCAGAAAACAATCTAGATTCAACATTTTACCAAAAATAATCATATTTCTCCTCATAATCATATCATACGATACTAAATTAATTACTAAAAGTCAAAATGACACGAAAATTTACCAAAAGCTGGGTTTTTTTACCAATGAATACCTTATCGAAGTTGAAAACATACTATCAAACCATCTAAGAGAACAGTCATCTATTTATGCTCTATCCAAATTAAAATTTAAAAAAAACTTTGCATACTTAAAATTCATTCTGCTACTTTCAGGAGATATTAACATACACCCTGGGCCAATAAACTACCCATGCACTAACTATAGTAAACAAGTGAGGAAAAGACAAATACCATGTAAAAAAAGTAATTTAGGGATTCACAAAAAATGCATACACCATACAGGGGGTTCAAAAAATATAGAAGTGATTAACTTCACATTCCAACCATGCCTAACTAGTGCTACTAAGGAAACCAAACGGTCTGATAGCAATTGGGACCAGCTCCCCTTTTCATGTCATGATTACCCGTTAAAAGATCCTCAAGACCTTCAGAATAATATGACAGAGCCCAAAAATTTGGATAATTGCCAAAATAAAGATACTTGGAAGGTTTTCAATAAACGTGGACTACATCTTATCCATTTAAATGTTAACAGTATTTTATCTAAAATTGACGAAATTCGAGAAATTGTAAAGAAATCAAAGGCCACTTTAATCGGTTTGACAGAGACCAAACTTGATGCTACTGTACCTGATGATGAGATAAACATTGACGGATATGAGTTAATAAGGTCCGATCGCAGCAGGCATGGGGGAGGGGTAGCTTGCTACATAAAAAATGACATAGCCTTTAAAGTCAGGAGCGGGTTCTCCAACGAAATCGAAAACGTAGTCTTAGACATTTTACTTCCAAAAACTAAGCCTATACTTGTAGGAATTCTGTATAGACCTCCCGATCAATCACTATTCTTAGAAAAACTAACATCAGCCATAACCAACGCCCACCATTTTAATAGCCAGGAGGTGTACCTATTAGGTGATCTGAACATCAACCTTATAAATAACAAGGCACACATTCCAAACGGAATAAAAAAATATAGCGAATTTTGCTCGCAACATGGTTTAAAACAACTAATTTCGTCACCAACACGTATAGCTGTTAACTCTTCTTCTCTACTTGATCATATACTCACCAACTCTAGTGATAGAGTATCACAGTTTGGCATAGTTGATGTTGGTCTCTCGGATCACCAAATGATATACTGTACAAGAAAAATTTCCCGGGCCAAGTTTAACACTCATAAATATGTCAAGACGAGGTCGTTTAAAAATTATACAAAGGACCTATACTTGGAAGAACTTGATAAAGTAAATTTTCCTGAATATTCAAAGTTCACAGATATAAATAGTGCTTATTCTGATTTCGTTGGAAAGCTTACCTCCGTAGTCGATAAAATCGCCCCTGTAAGAGAAATGCGCATCAAGAACAATTCACAAGACTGGTTCGACGTTGAAATCCACGAGAAAATAGAGTTGCGTGATAAGTTATTTGCCAAATTTAAAAAATCGAGGGAAAAAAGCGATGGCCTCAGTTACAAAAAGGCCCGAAACTGTGTACAGAGCACGATAAAAAAGAAAAAGAAGAATTTTGTCGTAAAGAAACTCAGCGAAAATATTGGTAAACCTAAAGAACTATGGAAGTCACTGAAGTCTTTAGGCCTGCCCTCAAAACATAAGTCACCTCCCTCATTTTGCCTAGAAAAAAACGGCAACTTAGTTTTTAACCCTAAATCTAACACTGAAATTTTCAAAGACTTTTATTCGAATTTAGCAGACAACTTAGTCAAGAAACTCCCAGTCCCCCCGAAGAAATTTGACAAACATACAGTCCAGAGATACTACCAACAACTAAATCTCGATGGCAAAACCCTTTCTTTTAAACCAACAACACCCAATGCTATAGAAAAGCTATTGGAAGAAATAAATCCTAATAAAAGCGCAGGATTGGATAACCTTACTGGAAAATTTCTTAAAGACGGTGCTTCCATTTTGGCTTCTCCTGTCACAGAATTATGCAACTTATCAATATCCTTGTCCGACTTCCCAGATGATTGCAAAATAGCAAAATTAAAGCCAATTTACAAGAAAGGTTCAAAGACCGAACCAAAAAATTACAGACCTATCTCCCTTCTCCCGCTAATATCGAAAATCATAGAAAAAGTGATTCATACTCAAACTCAGCTGTTTCTTAATGATAACAAAATTTTGTACAAATATCAATCAGGCTTCCGAAAACACTACTCGACTAATACGTGCCTTTCATATTTAACTGATAAAGTCTTAAACGGATTTGAAAAAGGACTGATGACTGGAATGATTTTAATTGACCTTCAAAAAGCTTTTGACACAATTGACCATGAAATTCTGCTTGAGAAAATGCAGTGCTTGGGTTTTGCTGAGTCAACGATATTATGGTATAAGTCATACCTCACGAACAGATTTTTCTCAGTTAACGTGTGCAATGAATTTTCCTCCCTGGGTAGGCTATCATGCGGAGTTCCCCAAGGATCAATCTTGGGTCCACTTCTTTTCCTCTTGTACGTAAATGATATGCCACAGGCTGTAAGCTGTGACCTTCTCCTTTATGCAGATGACACATGCCTGATTTTTACTGAAAAAGACACTAAAAAGATTGAAGAACAACTAAATAAAGACTTTCACTCACTCTGTGAATGGTTTATTGATAACAAATTAAGTATACATTTCGGGGAAGACAAAACAAAGTCAATTCTTTTCGGTTCTCACAAAAAGCTGAAAAAATCGAACAATCTTGAAATTACTTATGAAGATATTAAAATCAAACAGTACTCCAAGGTAGCCTACCTGGGATGCATTCTTGATAACAACCTTTCTGGTGAGGCTATGGCTACAAAAGTTTTAGGCTTGATAAATAATAAGCTAAAATTTTTGTACAGGAAACAAAAGTTTCTAAACGATTCTCTGCGTCGTTTGCTTTGCAATGCGTTAATCCAGCCACATTTTGATTATGCGTGCATTGCTTGGTACCCAAACCTCAACAAGCGCCTCACCAAAAAGATACAATCGGCTCAAAACAAATGCATAAGATACTGCTTGAGGCTTGGAAATCGAGACCATATTGGAGTTAAACAATTTCGGAAAATAAATTGGCTACCAACTAAAGAGAGATTTGAGCAATGCGCTTGTGCAAACATTTTCAAATTTTTCAAAAATACGTTACCATCTTACACATCGGAAATTTACAGCCAACTCAACCATGCCCACTACACGCGAAACTCTAGCTACAAACTTCAAATACCCTTCCGAAGTAGTAACGATGGCCAAAAAGCTCTATCATATCTGGGTCCCAAATTATGGAATAGGTTACCGTCGCACATTAAATTAAGTTCAAATACTAACTCTTTTAAGCACAACATCAAAAAAATTTTCTTTGAAAAGCTCCAGAAGAAAGAGAGCGATATCTACGTGTATTACTAAATATTCTATTTTCTTTACAGCACGGTTATTGATATTGTTTCCATTGGGTAATCGTAGATTGTTATAGATATAGGGCTACACAATCTCTGTCCCCTGTTATATGTTACATGTCCATTTACGTTACAAGGGGCCATAATGAAAATAAGGTCTTCATGATCTGTATTATGCTACCCCTGCCACCGTTTCTCTAGATTACCGTCCCGCCTGTTTGTTTCGTTCTTTTTTGTTTCTGTTTAGTCTTATTTTTTAACTATTTTGGATAACATCATGTATTAGGTTTTTACCATTTACCTTTGAACATTTGTATTTTTTTGTTAGTGGCGAATAAATACATACATACATACATACATACATACATACATACATACATACATACATACAGAGCGTTGGTGGTATTATCAATAATTAAACAACTGTCGGTAAATAAACGTAGCTAAATAAAGATAAAAAACATCAATAATTGAGCAACAGATTCACCAAAAAACCCCAAAATTACAGAGAATAAAAAGTCATTAACTATTGAAAATAAGGGTAAAGGAATAAGCAAGCTATTAATGAAATATTAATGAAAGATATAAATTCACAAAACCATCCTGTACGAAGTAAGAAGGATCTAAAAATGTTGGTTCTTTCTAGAGAGTTTGACAAACTGATTTAAGAATTATTATCATTTAATGATCATGTTTTTCATATAATGTAATTGACATAATGAGTTTTGGAAAACCTAAATTCTTATAAAGTAATGGCTATGTGAGGTTTGAACCTAAGCAACGTATTTTGCTGCTGGACAGTATCAACAACTGTCGGGTGTAATTTACGATAAACGATTGCCAATGCAACTCAAAGCAAAGATGTATGAGATAGTGGTTAGACCGGTTATGATTTATGCTGCTGATTGTTGGGCTGTCAAGAAGAGAGACTTAGACCTTCTGAGGACGACAGAAATGAGAATGTTAAGAAGCGTTCAAGGCATTACTCGGAGAGACAGAATTAGGAATGATGTCATCAGGGCTCGAGTGAATGTTACAGAGACCATTAGTCAAAGCCGCAGGCTCAGATGGTATGGTCACGTCCTTAGAAGACCTGAGGCACTTGTGACCCGAGAGGTTCTTGCTTTACGACTTCCTGGTAGACGTAATAGAGGGAGACCAACGAAGACGTGGCAAAGCGTGGTCAACAATGACACGAGGGAGAGAAATCTGCGGTTAGAAGACGCCATGAAAGGAGGTGATTGGAAGAAAAGGACTGGGCCTACCCCTCTATTGGGATAGCAGCCTCTGAAGGTGAGCAAGGTGAGCACAGTATTAACAGAAGACAGGATATCGTTTTGCTGTTGAATCAAGTAATGAAACGTCTGGAATAGATTGGTATAATAGTTTTTCTGAATTAGATTTTAAAATTGAGAAAAAAGCAGATGGTAGTTACCGTTCTGCAGCTGAAGTGGCTATGCTCAATGGTTCTTGTGGATTTATTAATGAACTACAAGTTAATATCAATGGCATAGATGTTGTTGATGCACTAAATACCAACCATGTGACCAATATTGGTAATATTTGTGGATATAGTAATGGATAGAGCATATCAACCCGTAATTGCATTTTTCCGTATGTTGATACGCATTATCAACGCGATAGTAAAAAATGTTCACAGCTGATATTAAATAGCAATGCCAATGTTGATATAATTAAAAATGTAACATACAATGAAGGATTCGCTAAACGAAAGAGATTATTGACTGAATCTCTGATTAACAATGTCCTCATTCCTGTGAACTGATATAAGTTTTTTCAAGTTTTTGAACGGGATCTGCAACCAAAGTGCAAAATATCTATTGAAATCACTTTTTAAAAGCGATGGAAACGTTATTTTCCGTAAAAATACATTTTACATTGGTAGATAAATTGTACAATGAATGTTTTTTTTGAATACCAAAACTCAATTTTAACGCCCAAGAAAGCCAGCTTTTTGTAACATATTGTATTAAATCTCGAACATTGAGTTTTCAACGTTAAAGATATAAAAGAAGCCAGTCAAGCAGGGACCGTGACGGAATATTTGACGGAAAGCCCCGGCATATATTTATTTGGCTTACGAAATATAGTTCATTTGATACATAAACTGAAAATATGTTTCTTCTAAATATATATCGTTTATCTGATTGTCAACGGGAAGTCAACAAAGCACTCTTATGCCGCAAGAAAGAGAAAAACCTGTTTCACAGTCGGCACGTACAAACAAACGATAGAATACATGAGATGAGTTAATGATCTCGAATTGTACAAAACATTGTATGGAATCATATATTTCGATTTGACATGCAATAAAAATGAAATCATTGATGAAGTAACGAAAATTGATTTTCGTTGTAAATTATCAGGCGTACCCAGTACTAGTTACAATATATTTTCTCTTATCCTTTACAGAGAAGAAATTGGAATTGATACTATTAGCAACAAAGTTGGTATCCATTCTTAAATCAGTGAATTAGTAGAATATGAAAAACAAACATGAATCACATATAAGACGATCTTGCAGACAATATAATAGAATTGTATATATGACTGAATATCATGCACACAGTGTCACTCAGAGTGAAAATCAAAAGCTGAAACTAGAGAAAGCAATACGTGATAAATTAGCGATAACTATTCGATTGTCTAACCATGAACTGATTGGGCCCGACGAAATTTTTCTTACAAATACAGATTAAACTGATTCAAAAGGTAAAATCTACAAACAAGGAGATTGACCTTAAAATTTTAAAGACTGAGATTCGTCATGTTGTTGATTCGTCTTGGTCCATAAATTCAAAAATTTTCAAGAGTACACATCATTGTTGGACTTAGTAGTTGTAATAATAAAAACCCAAGTGGTAATTACCAAACTAAAGCAAACGCAGGTCAATTAAATAAATAGTGTTGCTTATCTATTCACTAGGATAGATAAGATAATTCAATGGAATGGAGACAGTGCCTCTCACCAAACGCCAGGAAAGCCAATTCGATGTGGCAGAAATGCGAATGCTGCGCTGGGCGGTGGGTATGACCAGGAGAGACAGGATCCGGAACGACTTGGTCAGAGGGCAGCTAGGTGTCGCAGAGGCCTCCAAGAAGCTACAAGAATTAAGGTTAAGGTGGTCTGGACACTGGGAAAGGAGAGAAGGTGAGCATCTAGGAACGAAATGCCTACGAATGGAACCACCAGGATGTAGGAGAAGAGGACGACCGAAGCTCAGATGGACAGACAATATCAAGGATGATATGGCAGCGAAAGGAATTGTGAGAGAAGATGCACAGGGCCGCGTGCGTTGGAGAAGGAGCATTCGCTATGACGACCCCTGAAAGGGAAAAGTCGACAGAAAAAGAAAAAGAAAAGTCCAGTGAATTATTTTTCACCGAAGACCACAATTTCTCTAGACATATNGCTTATCTATTCACTAGGATAGATAAGATAATTCAATGGAATGGAGACAGTGCCTCTCACCAAACGCCAGGAAAGCCAATTCGATGTGGCAGAAATGCGAATGCTGCGCTGGGCGGTGGGTATGACCAGGAGAGACAGGATCCGGAACGACTTGGTCAGAGGGCAGCTAGGTGTCGCAGAGGCCTCCAAGAAGCTACAAGAATTAAGGTTAAGGTGGTCTGGACACTGGGAAAGGAGAGAAGGTGAGCATCTAGGAACGAAATGCCTACGAATGGAACCACCAGGATGTAGGAGAAGAGGACGACCGAAGCTCAGATGGACAGACAATATCAAGGAGAATATGACAGCGAAAGGAATTGTGAGAGGAGATGCACAGGACCGCGTGCGTTGGAGAAGGCGCATTCGCTATGACGACCCCTGAAAGGGAAAAGTGGACAGAAAAAGAAAGAAAGAAAGAAACTGGAAAGTACCACAAGGAGCAATCAAGTACTGTTTGATGTAATGGAAAAAAACTATGAGATTTTACTGAAAGAACATCAACAGGATCAAATAAAATGATATTGAGAGACGAAAACCATAATGGGAAATACGGAATAATCGGTTATTTAGCATGTTTTGCTCTGTGTAAAGATAAAGTCATTTCAGCTGTAGATATTAAACTATATCACCATGTTCTATGTAACAAACTGACATAACATTGACCATGATGCATAACATTAACCTGAAATTTATTTATATGTGATATATATATATATATATATATATATATATATATATATATATATTTATGTAATCTTGTGTATTCGTAACAAAAAGTGCTCAATGAAAAATAAGAACCTTGGTTGCAACTAATAGTTTCACGATATTTCGATCATCAGGCCATCATCAGTTCATCAGATATATATATATATATATATATATATATATATGTGTGTGTGTGTGTGTGTAATTTTGTGTATTCGTATCAAAACGTGCTCAATGCATATAGCAGAACAATATACACAAGGTAAAACTCGAAAAATAAAAACTATGAAAAACTACAACTAATAGTTCCACGATATTTCACGATATTTCACGATATTTCACGATATTTCACGATATTTCACGATATTTCACGATATTTCACGATATTTCACGATATTTCACAATATTTCATGATATTTCACGATATTTCACGATACTTTACGATATTTCACGATATTTCACGATATTTCACGACATGTATAGGTATTTTTTAAATGCATAAAATCTAATTTCACAGAACAGAAGAGTTTGTATCCAACATTTGATAATCAAATACTATTATAGAGCGCTCAGTTATCAAATTTTAGAATACAAAATACTGAGTGAAATAATAACAGTCGATTATATTATAACAGAGTACAATCAAGAGATTGGTATGATTGGCCTGGAAAGTGGTTGTTGTACCCAAATATAAGAAAGACCATTTAGGAAGATTCAATGTTGTCATTTACATAGTGCATTTCATCATGATTTTGGTCGTTTTTACACAGAATCAAAAAAATTGTGGATATTTTTATACTATACCTGAAAATATAGCTTCTAATTGTTTGAAGTCTTCACAGTTGATTGGATATATTTTTGGGTTTTTCTGGAGCATTTATAAATCGTAATCAATATTAAAAATTTCATCTTATAATCTTATTTTTTTTATCACCATTTAAGTCTCAGATTCTCCCCAGGTAATTTGTATATTCAATATAGTCATTTTTTATTTAGATATAAGTATATTCAGAAATGGTAAATCCATCATCTTATACAAATACTTTATAATGAATTTCATATTTATTATCCGAATTGGATTTTCTGAAATTTCTGGAAGAATCTTATCCATCTGATGAAAAATCTTAAATTTTCTCTTCTTCTGAACTGGGTGGATCTGTATCTTGTTTTCAGTATTAATTTTTTTATACAAAATTTAATATATGGGTCTTTCATATATGGTATCCCCTGGTAAACAGTGGACCCATTTTTGTCTTTTACAGATTCCCATCTATGAAAGACCCGAAAGGAAGTAAAAGATCAAGAAAAAGTGGGACAGAAAGCACGCAAGACAATACATAATGTAAGACATACGGATAATCCCTCTGAGACCCTCCGTGGGAAGGCCCTTCCTCTTGGGTGTGTCCACAGCCAGTGCTTAAGCATCTGAAATCCCTGTTCTGCATGGTTAGGCCCTACAGCTGAAGCCCCGAGCAAGGAGACGCCAGAGCTCTACACTTGATCTTAGCCTAAAAGGCCGAGAAGCGAGATAGTATGGTACTTCGAATTATAAAATACCTTTTTTATAATTGCATGTAAATAGTGGTTCCATTTCCATAAACTAAACTTCAGTATTGATTGAAAAATAGTAAGGTTTTCCAGAACGTGCTTCACATAAATGAAGTACGTTCCACCAGAATCTTGCTTCAATCCGCCAAACATTTTTTCAAAGCCAATCAGTTGTGAATATTCCCAACAACATTTTTTGCAGTATTAGTAAATACCTTACACAAACGAGAAACAGCCATGCATGTATCCCTAGTAAGACACTGGTATCTCTTCACCTTCTTAAGCAGCATCTCATTGAATATATCTGCAATTTCTAGTAGAAATGCAACACGTGGGTCTTCAACAAATGCAATCGAAATTGATCAGTATCATGACTCTCTGGCCTGAAAACTTATCTTTGCAGTTCACTATTTTACTAAACGTACCAAATTTTTCAAGAGAAGTGCTGTAGCCTAATTAACACCAATCCCATTGTCTGTTTTCAAAGCTGTCACTAACTCTTTGCAAAAATCTTAATGCATTTAGTGTCCGATTGGCTTTGGAAACACACTGATTTCGGTAAGTCGGGATGTTGTCACTAAGTCGCTTTGTTCAGCTTTAAAGAAGGCTTTTATGCCACCCCACTTAGGAGCAACTTCACAAGTGCTGTTAAAGAACTGTATCTCCTAAAGTGAAAACCAACTGAGAAAAACGTATCTACAAAACGCAAACAAAGACATAATGCTGCCTTCTTAAGCCTATTATTGTTTTCAATGTTAATACTTTATGCTACTGCCTGTTCAGGTATATGTAACGCCTATTGACCCACGTGCGGGCTTCAAAAAATTTGTCCCTGCCTGTAAGCGCTTCCTTTCTGATATTCCATTACAAGCTTGTAGTTGGGGATCTTGCAGATAAGTTGCGAGTCTGCGCAACTTTGTCCAACTTTGCACGGCGGTTCGCGGTCCGTGCATTTTCCGTAGGCGGCATGAAGACACTGGAAATATGAAACCAACGACCTGAAAATGTTGCATGGTAGTTGACTAAACGAAGCCTTTTTATCATCGTGAAACTTCGCAGGAACAGGCGGGAAATTTTTAAAGATAAAACTCTCATTAAATATTACTTAAATAATTAAATGTTTTAAATCCAAAACTTACACAAGAACAAGATAAATCTTTAATGTTGTGAGCAGGTTGTGTTGCCTCGGTAAGATGGAAGGTTTGTGGTATTTGGACCGTTGTTCGATGAGGGCCTTAATATACATTTTATATCAATTTTATTGTCCTGATGAGGAGTGAAGTGAGTTAGCAGGAGCAACTTTTGACAAAGTTTCAAAATAGTTATTCTCTTCATCTGTTTAAATATATGTTCTATTATGACTAGTTGGTTGTTCAGTCTTTAAAAATCCCTGACTGTCCGACTTTCGAAGTTGGTACCTTAAAAGTGGCTGTCAACAAAGAAAATATGTCTTTGATACCACAAATTTTTCCTAACATTTAACAATATCCCTATTGGACAATTTCTCCTTTTAGATACAGCTTTACATTTTTAAGCAATCTTTAAGAAACTTTGTATCTTGCTTGAATAAAAAAGAACGTTGCTTACAGAGAATGGTATGGATAATCCATGGAATTTTCAAAGAAGCATGCCGTTAAAAACCAAGCCAGTATTAAACTAAGAAATAGATCCCCACACCAACAGATGTGGATCGTTTCCTCGCGAATGTTGAAACTTCGTGTCCAAATTTAAGACTGAAGAAGTTGAGATTCGGGATTTCACATGAAATAAAAAAATGCTCAGTTTGATGAGTTAGTTTCTAAAATGTCTGAATTGTGGCCGGCAGACCACGGGCAGCGATTTTAACCTTTGGCAAGTTTTGAAATGCAAACAATAAACAGTTCATAATAAATTGTGTTATGTGCCAGACGTCGTTTTGTTTACTTTTTTCCATGCGTGGAACATTTAGTTTCTTCATCACCCAACCTCTCCATAAATGTGAGACTAAAATGTTTAAACTAAAATGTGAGGCTAATTTTCAACCACCTACAGGGGAAGCTGAAATATTTAAACAAATTTTGACTGTAATATAGTTGTAATATAATAAAAGAAAAGTCGATGTGGAAAATAATAAACCAAAAACGGGTGGAGAGTCATTTTTTGAGCAATAAAAATTCAATTAAACAGAAATAAAAATGATGAAAAAGCAACATGGGAAGAACCAGCCAAGGGTTTTAAAGATTCTGTACAGCACAATCATAGGAACTAACGATTACCTAGTCATACAACTATGAAATATACGGTATATGAAAACTTAATTATCAGGAATTCAAAAGATGTGTCATTTGTTTGAGTTTGGTCCTATTTAGTATGCAAAAAATTGGATTCAAAATAGGACCACCGTCTTTGGATCTCACCCTGCAGTTTCCATGCAATATTCTAACTTCACTACAATTTTTTGTTTCTTTCTAGCCTCAAATAGAAGAATTTTCAGTCTCGATGTATCATTTCATAGTAAGAAGTAGATTTTGGATTTCCAGGTCTTTCGTTCCATGTTCCCATTTTTCTTGGTACCACTTGGACAGAAGGGATTCTGTCCTATAACTGAAAACTATTTTTATAAGGTTAAATATTATACTATGTCAAAAAAGTAATAGTAAAGGACAAAAATAGAATAATAAATTTGTTTACATTTCATAAGTCATGGTTTCGATTTTGCTATCGGTCATAAAATTAGTCTTTTCTCTTGTATTTTTCGTGACATATATTTGATAAGAAAGTAAATAGTACTCACCGTATTTTAGGTTATTGAACTAATGTAATTCAAGGCATTATCGCTTACATTATGTTTACTTATTTCCCCGTATTTTAGTTTTGGGATTACTCTACTTTCTGTGATAACATTTTTAAACTTACGCAGTCATCTTGAATTTCGGACATTCAAGCCAATCGGAGTTATTGTAGTATGCATTAGCCAATCAATAGTATTGTAAGCATTAGCCAATTATTTTATTTAGTTTGGGCATCAATCTTCTTTGAGATTGCACGTGCTCAGGAAACATAAGACGACAGGGAAAGAGTTGAAATTTTTATCTCTGATGTACTTTTGGGTTGGGCTTTTCCCACATGAACTTACTCGAATTGTTGTATAATAATTATCAAGAATTATAGTTAAGAAAGCGAATAGAATGTAATCAATGGTTATTAAATAAAAGTTCTTGAGTTTTATATTGGTTTGTGTTTGTGTTTGATATCCAACGTCCTTTAGATTGCTATCTGGGAACCGTCGTCCCACCACTTAGGAAAAATCCATATGCTTCACCAGTATGATTGGCTGGTCTGGGGAACTATCTATATATTCAAAGACTTCTAACACTTTAGGATTTCATTGTTTTGTAGATGTTATGTAAAATAAAGTTGTGCCTCCAATTATACCTTAACCTTACAGTGCAGTTTTATATCTTCCGATAACCAGACCCAGGGCTTGTTGCTCGTCATAAAACTTCCAGGCAGAGTAGCTCGATGTTTCGCATTTGTTAACGATTGTTCCATTCGTTAATATATTGTTGAAATATCATACGGAAAAATCTGTAAATATTTCTTAGGAGGTGACGTATGGCCATTGACCATTGATTTATGTTACTATTGACGTATTCCCAAATGTTTTAATTACCAAGTTTTATGTAATCAGGTTTCCAATTAGATAGCTTTCATCAGATTGAAAGACCTGCTCTAATGATTCTCGAGTTGAATTGAATTGCTCACATTGCACAATAACTGGTGCTGTTGATTTATAAACTTTAGGAATATTACAATTGTTAGATAGACTAAGATTATTTTTAAATCTCTCTTGGTACTGGGTGTGTCATGTAGATAGTACTTACTTACTTACTTCCTGCTCGGGTGGTCATGTGTCGAACCTCCCAACCACAAGCTTCCATCCATCTTTGTCCATTGCAAGATCTTTAACTTCTTCATTTGTCATTCCTGTTAGTTGTTCAATATGTTTTCTGTATGGCAGTCTCGGTCTTCCCCGTCTAGTGCGTCCAGTGAGATTTTGGTATAAAGCAAATCTTGTAACAGCATTGCCCGATCTCATCCAATGAGCAAGACTTCGTGGCTGCGTTTGATAGAGTGCATTACATAGATCCTTTCTTTTAACTCTTTGAAGAACGTCTTTGTTAGATACCCTGTCTATATGTTTAATATTTAGCATTACTCTGTAGCAACTGGTTCCGAAGGCATTTAGTTCTTTTACCATTTTTTTGAGACAATCTAAGTTTCTCCAGCATAGAAGAAGATGGAGAGAATCAAGGAGTCATACAGTTGCAGTTTTAAACCCAGTGGAATATCTGCACCTTTCCAGATGTTTGATAGCTGCCAGAATTTACTCCAAGCTAAGCCTTTGCGTCTTTGAAGTCAACGTACCAATCGCAAATATATGATCCCAAATACTTAAAATCGTCTACTGTGTCTAACGTGCAAGCATCTGTTAGAGTTACTATCCCTGAAGCTGGTTTTGTGATATTTTTCAGGATTACTTTAGTCTTTGTGTAATTAGCAATAAGTTCTACATTTCTGGCTATGTTTGTAGTATGAGTGAAATGTTCTGCTGCATTAGTTTCGCTTCCATCTAATAGGACGATGTCGTCGGCAAAGTCGAGGTCCGGTAAAACGAATGGCTCTTCAGTATGTGTAATAATGCCTTGATCTGGCTTCGTCTTGCTTGGAACATAGTCCATTTCAATTAGAAAGAGAGATAGTGACGTAAGTATAAGGCAGGATTTACCTTTGGATTTGGCGCTGATGCTTAGTGTTCCATTTATAGGTATATCAAGCCATGGCCTTGTATATCTTGATATTTTCATCCAAGTGTTTGATATTTTGGTGACTGTGAGGTGACAACTGATTATCGGAATCGTCAATTTCTGGTAAAATTTTAACTTGTTCTTTGGGTGAAATGGATGTCAATCGAAACTTTCTGGTTGTTTAATAACCGTTTCTGTTAGTTCAGTTTTATATTTGTCGTCTGTCATTTAAAAATCCAAGTGACAACCAAGAAACGTTAAATAATCATTACGTTTTAGTGGTGGAATGATTACATTATGTAAATAGAGTTTAGTTTGATATTGTCTGTATGAAATGCCTCTCTTACAGATACCTACCAAATAAATAGTATTTGGTAGATATGATTTTCGTTTCTAACCACCTTTTTCATTTACTATTTAAATTAAATAAAATCTGATTTTTTCTTTACAATAACGACAATGTTTACAGCATCAGCGGGAAACTGAAACAATTTGTGTGGAAGAATTTTTTTAAATGTTCAATACTTAAAAGTCTGTTTATTTTGCTTTCTTAATGCATTGAATGGACATGTTGATAACTAGATAGAATATCAATGATGAGAACAAATAGCCTTGAAGAACACCTTTTCCCACAACAATTTATTTGGTAAAGAAGTCATTCGTTGTAATTAATAAACGCAGTAAAATTTTGTAATAAGAGTATTGATTCTATCTGGTGTATGATGATAGTGTAAAATAGCTTGAAGTTCTCAGATATACTGTCGTCACCTTTCTTATGGATCAAAACGATTTATGAACCTTGAAGGTTGAATATTTTCCACTAAATTTAAAATTTGTGCATTTTAGATTACACATCTATTGTATTTTGATCAAGACAGTATCTCTAGGAAGGCTGCTACATAAGCTAAAGACTCCTTCCTGGCCATGAGAAAAGTTGCTTTCCCAAGACGTCAACCCGGTACTTCAAAGGGGTAGGCTAGCAGGTACTACACTTTGCCCAAGGGTAATATGTAAGTAGTTGTGGACTCCTGTTTCCCTGCTCTCAAACTGAGAAGACCCTCCTTAGAATTATTATTATTATTATTATTATTATTATTATTATTATTATTATTATTATTAAAAAAATGCTTTACAACGTTTGTGTACTTCAGTCCCTTGAATATGCCGGGATCAACCTATGATCCTGGGGCTAAGTTATAGATAGAGTTCTTCTTAGTAAATGTGCAGTTCCAAGAAGCACCGTTTTCTGCAGTTCTTCGATTCTAATATTACCAGGTATTTGATCAATATATCGATTTATTCCTTTTCTAATACGTCCAAGAGCTCCTATTACAACTGGGATGACAGTCGTTTTAGTGTTCCACATTTTGTTGATTTCTATTTCGAGATCTTTGTATTTTGCAATCTTCTCGATCTCCTTTGTCGCAACATTTCTTTCTGCTGGTACAGCCATATCAATTAAAGTACAAAAACTCTTTGATTTATCCCTGATTACGATATCCGGCCTGTTTGCTTTGATTTCTTTGTCTGTGTTAATAGGCATATCCCATAATACTGTAACATCATTTCCTTCAACAACTTTGGTTGGTTTGTGTTCATACCATTTGTTACTGACTTCAATCTGGTAGTATTTACAAATTTTCCAGTGAATATACGCTAATGCCTTATCATGTCTTTCTAAATATTCCTTTTTTGCTAGAACAGGACAGCCAGATATAATGTGCTCCACACTTTCATCAAATTCATGGCATAATCTACATTTCGGGTCAGCCCCATTTTTAATAATTTTGTGCTGATAGTAGCGTGTTGCTAAACTTTGATCTTGTGCAGCTATCACCAGACCCTCTGTCTCCGCTTTCAATCCTGAACTTTGTAACCATTTAAATGTCAATTCTTTGTCAACAT
>RDPX01000351.1:0-28242 GCA_003991215.1 Morbakka virulenta | reverse complement strand
TGCCACGCTTAGCTCCATTATTCTTTCCAAAAATCAATTTGGACTCAACTTGCAGCTGCCTACCACAAAATTTCTACAATGCCAAACTGTCACCCGTAACGCTCTGAAGTTGTCACCAAATGATAATATCCGAACATTGTGGAAAAACACAAGCAATGGTACCAATATACAACACGATGTTTATAAAAATACAAAAGAAGTTCTGAAAGCTGTACAGACAGAACACAAGGAGCGTTTACAAAGTCATCTTACTACTCAAGGTACTATTCTCTCATTTCTCTTTGACAACGCAACTTCAAAATATAACAAGTTTTGGTCCGAAGTTCAAAGTAAGCTGCCCAAAAATATCTTCAGCTTTACCATTCGTTATTTGAATAACACCCTTCCAACTCGTAAAAATCTATCTAAATGGAAACTTAGTCTATCGTCCTCTTGCTCTTCCTGCTTTGAAACAGAAACCCTTCTTCATGTTGTCGCCGGCTGCAAAACGTACCTTCAGGAAGGTCGATATACTTGGAGACACAACTCAGCATTACAGTTTTTAGCAGGTTCTCTCAAATCTCTTGAAGGCTGTACAATATATGCTAATATCTGTGGATTCTTATCGCCATGTATTATAACTGGAGATGCCTTGAGGCCTGATTTGCTCTTAGTTACTCCACAACAACAGCTATACATTCTTGAATTGACCGTGGGCTATGAAACAAACCTGGATAAAAATTCTTCTCGCAAATACGAAAAATATCGTTCTTTAATTCGTGATTTACAATCCAGCTTTTCGAAAGTTAGTTTCGTAAATCTCTCCATGAGCTCTTTAGGTATATTCGGTAAATCTTGTATTACTTTCAGTAAAATGTGCAACGCTTTGAACATCGACAACAAACACGAGCGCTTTCTTTCAACCAAACTTTCCAACATAATCATTCGCACCACATACTACATATTTTGTCGTAGAAATAAACCATGGACCAGCCCTGAACTATTGTCGCTTTATTGATTTTGTTAGTAAAATATTTAATTTTGATTTTGTTAAGTAGGCAAGCCAATGCAAACTACCTTGATTAGTGAGGTTTGTAATTGTATATGTTCAGATGAAAAAATAAAAAGTTTCCATTATTATTATCATGATACATAAAAAGGACGTAAGCTGGAACGGGACTTCTGCGTCCGATGTATTGGTGTCAGAGAAGAGGAAGTAGGCTCGAAAGAAGTTGGAACAGAAGGTGAAATTGGAAAGACTAAGGTAGAATACAAATGGAAGGTTTAGGGTGAACGAAAATGATAATTATGGACAAACCACTAAATCGTAGATTTTCAAGCTTCATTGAAGGCATGGCAAACATATGACCTTTTCTTTGCGTCAAAGGTCAATGCTAGTTATCTGATCCAAAGTACTGAAACTTGTCTATTTGCTGCGCAGGAACGAGCATTAAGTACAAGGAAGGTTCAATGACAGCGAGATAAGGCTGCCGATGTGCCGGGTTTGTGTAAAGTCTGTAGCATTTAGTAGACCTTCTTCTTGCGTAGATGTTATTATTTTATTGTAGTGAATGAATTAAGTATAGCTGTTTGTAGTATCTGTGCTCAATTAACACCTATATAATAACTGGTAGTTTTTGTATCTTTGGTTCGGCCTTTATCACAGTTATTAATTGCTCCCATCTCAGATTTACTTTATAAGATAGGAAAAGTTTGTTTCCTAGGACGTATACACCATACAGATTTTTTTATCGAGGTTAGGAGTCTCTGCATGGTTCACAATATAGTGGAATCTCGATTATCCGAACACCGATTATCCGAACAAGATCTTCCGATCCAGGTAAATATTTACGTAAACGTATGTTCTAACGTAAATACATGTATATCGAGTAAAGTGACGTTTATTTTCGGTAATCAGTTATCCGAACAATCAGTTACCCGAACAAATTGCTTCTCGCCCCTCTTATTCGAGTTTCAACTGTATATCAACATTTTTATCGGTAGTCCTAACCAAGAGCACTATGTAACCTAGTAGTGTGTAACAGAGATACTATCTGTGGTTGTATTGACAATTATACGTTGCAAGATATAAGGAATTTTTGTTGGAGACATCCCAACAGCACACCATTTTACATTCCTTTTATAGAGAAGCCTAAAAGGTATGTTCTTTGATTTGTTTTGCGTCCTTTATTTAAATTATCTCTTTTAAAAGTTCAGTATATCTTAATTAAAAACAGATTAATTTTGTCTACACCCTGATTGGAAAGTAACGTAGAATTATAATTATTTTGTCTTATCTAAGCTATCAGAGTAATTTCTATTCAGGGGGTTTTTTGACGGTAAATTTATTGTAATTATTTAAGATCTGCACGCTTGGAATCTAAGCTGTGACATTTTATGGTTGAAGCCACTGAAAAATCTGACGAAATTAATGCTTCATACGTTCAGGATGGAAGAAAGGAAGGACGGAATCCTCTTATTTTAAGCTGAAACATTGTTGGGTATAGGACCTGTAGTTTACAAGGGTCTAGTATTAAGATTTTAGATCTCATTGGCCTTGATTGTTGGTTAATCAGCGGAATTTGTCATTAGTTTTTGGTGTGGTAAGTTTTTTTTAATTTAACGATTCGCAGTTTATTTTTATCATCCAGTGGTGATGTTATTACCAGGAAATAGACGTCCACACTAATGTGTGGAACGTGTTCAATGTAAATTAAGCTTCACAAAAATAAAAAGTAAACCATCCCATTTATCCCTAATGTTAATGCACTAAATAATGCAAAATTTATGTTATGAAATGTGCATTAATATTAGGATGGGCTTTGGACTATCATGCTGGCTAATAAAACAAAACAACATTGCAATCTGCTAATCACAACAGCACGGTGGCTTATACACTCTTCAGTTTTCGGTTTTTTTGTCTATTGTCCCAAATAGTTGACCATTCTTAACAAATTCTGTTTCATAAACTTTTTGATATCATCAGCCGTTTCCACGAATTCTGTCCATACTATAATTTAACCACAGTATTTGCATTGGTTATAGCTCGAATTTTATTGGGGCGGAGGGAGGGTATAGCCAGTTCTGAGTTTTAGTATCTCACAAAAATCACAGTGAGTAATGAAAAGAAGTCGTATTCCACAAGTATATCAATAAAAATGTACCTTTTATAACAATATATATAGCTCACCATCTACTCATCCTACTGAGAAAGAATATCTGGTAAGTGTATAAAATCCAGTTGGAGTTCTGAAATCTCAAAAACCACGGGTGAAACCAAGTATTCGCTTTAGAATAGCTACCTCATACCCAATCAAATTAAAACTATTGAAAAAGTTCGAAATCCTGCTACGTGTGCTACGTGACCGAAGTAATAAAAACGCAACGTTCATGTAGCGTGATGGAGAGGAGTTCGAAGATGTTCCAATACCCCACACGCACACGTCACGAAAACGGCAATGGTAAGTGCGTCTGCTCACATGTATTTGTAACTTGTCGCTCGCAAATAAATGCTCCACTGCATACTTCTGTTTTATGATTATTATCTTTAGTGTTCGTTGAGCAGGTTTTACGGGTCTTTCATTGATGGTGCCCCTGGTAAACAGTGGGTCCATTTTTGTCTTTCACAGATTCCCGTCAATGAAAGACCCCAAAGGAAGCAAAAGGTCAAGAAAAAGTGGGGCGGAGAGCACGAAAGACAACATTTTATGCAAGACATATTGATTGCCCTTTAAGGACCCTCCGGGGGAAGGCCCTTCTTCTTGGGTTTGTCTACAGCCAGTGCTCAGGCATCTCAAGACCACCTGTCCTACATGGATGGGCTCTATAGCCGAAGCCTCGAGCAAGGAGAGACCAGAGCTCCACACTTGATCTTAGCCAAAAGGCCGAGAAGCGAGAAGGACGTTTTACGACAACCAATTAGGAATGTGTGGTTGATTTGAGAATTTCTTCATTGAACGTTAAACCTTTTTACAGAAAGATTGCCGATGTGGTGCAAAGTGTTAATTATTACTAGCAGTAAAGGCAACCTACAGGGATCATGAATCACTTAAGGTGCAGAGAGACAAAGCCAGCTCATTAAGTTTACAATTAGGTAAATTTCTTTTGTTTGGGTTGGGCTTCTGTTTTTGTTTCACTTAGTTAATAAAACAATTGAAGGGCTCCTTTTTGGAGTGTTAAAAAAAAATAATAACGTAAGGGAACCGGCTAATAAAACAATCAATTGGTTGTAAAAAATGATTTAGGGTAATTCTTTTAACATAATTAATTGCCACCTGTGATAATAAAAGCTTTTTACATCCTGATAATTCTTAACAGTAAAAGAATCAAATGAGCCGCAGAGGCATGTCAAGAAACACAGACTTCCTGGGTTCACACGGCACTTCGTTGCAAGGCAACTATGACAAATTTACAATTATTTCAACAGAAAGAACACGAGATGCTTCACTCCAGTGCACCATGCATGCTGTTTTTAAAAATACACTTTCTTGACAATTGTCTGTTGGTCAAAAAAAGTTGTCCTATCAAAGCAGAAATAAGATTTAACTGCATTTCCTTTCATTATTTCCTCTTCCTTAACATTTTAAACAAACAAAGCCCTCTACCAAATTGCGGTTTCCCCTTTGGAGGTACCCCAGCCTTATTTCCACTAACCAGTTACAAGTTATCTTAGATGTAAGAGCTTTATCATGTCATGAGTCGTAAGCTTACGACTCATGACATGATAAAGCTCTTACATCTATGGCTTCCTCTGAATCCATAAAGTTCAGAATTTTCAAGATCAAAGTTGCTATTCTATTTCTTTCATCGTCTAGATCCAATAAGACCACTGCCATTGTTCGTCTTGCAAAACAGGATGAGCGGAGTTTCAAACGACCAACTCGAGTTTGTAGGAAACTCTTTTCCCAAGACAGACTACAATGGTACACAGGGTGACCAAAAACTAATACATGATCACTAAAGCCCGGAAAATTATGCATTTGCATAAATGCATAGTATTTTTTTAGGAATATATTCGTACAAGCTCGTATTTTCATCTTTCTTTATAAAAGAACGCAAAATGAGGGTTTTTTTAAAATGCATAACATGCATATATATATATATACCTTTGGTTATGGAAAAGTGCATATTTTGCATCATTTGGCATTTTAGTGCATATTTGTGCATAATTTGCCGTTTTGGTGCATATTTTTTAAAACATAAAACCTTTAATGCACATTTTGACAACAATATCCGAAAACAAAGTGAATAATTCAAATCTCCAGAAAAGCGACGCTCATTGACTATGGAACATCTCGCCTGGATACTCGTTAACCTCTGCAATGCATAAGAAGTTGGTTTTATGTAGCTATTCCCTGTGATCTTAGAGAGCTTTTAGTCCATATTTCTAGGTTTTTATCGCACATTTTGAGGTTTTTAGAGCATTTTTATGTGCATATTTTTTATTTTTTAGTGCATAAATATCCGGGCTTTAATTGATTACCGTTTCGGCATCCTGCAATATTATCTACTAGAGCATCAGACATGTACCTCCTTGAGCAATCGACTTATCATAGCGGGGAGAAGCCAGGGAAATTTGAAATAGTAAAATTCAAATCAAATGTGTAGCACCGTTTCCAAAGGTAAAGGCGTCAGAGTCAAGGTGTAACGTCAGGGCTTGTTTTACAGCCAAGTACTACCTAAAGAAGTCTTCAGTATGGGAAAAAGCCAACATTTGGGGATATGACTAAGATTTTACTTGCAAAGATATTTCCAATTTGTAAGGTGGATTTTTTAGAGATCAGATAGTAAAGTAAAAATTATCAATTAAAAGTCAACTAACAACAAAAAGGTTTGATTGGTCCTGGTGTTTCAGTTTAGGGATCATTCACATATTACGTAATCAACTTTCCGCCTATTTTATACCCTCCCCTTTATAATCAATCATAATCATTCGGTGACCCCCCTACCAAAATTACGTCATTATCTTTTAACCCCTAAACAATTTTACAGTAATTAGTGAGCCCACCCGGAAATGTAGCCCATGATCTACCTCAGCCATATCGAGAATTAGATAAAGAAATATTGTTGAATACTTATCTTGAAACAAAAGAAAGGGCTGGATATTGGCAACCTCCTCGTGGTCCAGCCTGCAAGTACCTATCTATCTTTAGGAAACTTATACCAATACCTTGAAAGAACATTATCACGAGATATGGATATCATCAGCAAATACTTCGGGGCATAAGGGGCGCGAGTGCCTGGATCAGTCCTGTACTGTGAAAGGGTAGACTAGACCATGTCGAAAAGTGGCACTGTGCCACCTGTCTATGACCCACTTTGCGGCCAAGTCAACCTCACCTCCCCGTGGTGTGCCCTGGGTAGGGGACCGTGAGGTCCCTGAGCTAACGAGGCTCTGGCTAGGGGGTGACAGCCCGAACTCTGTCACCGGAGGAGGAGCTCCCCGTTAGGTGCAGTGCGCATGGCCCACCGGTGTGTGGAACACGCCCTGGCACTCACCCATTGCTCCCCCAGGTATTGGGTTAAAAATCCCCCAGTCATGGGTTAAATGACCTCACTGCCTTGTGAGTGGGTAGGGGACTACCAAAAGCTAAGGGCCCACCCCCTGATAAGAGGGTGGTTGGTGTCAGCAAGGGCATGCGACCGTAAAACAGCGCTCCAGTACTATGGCACGAATCTCATCAGATTGTTCAAAGAAGGATAGGGCGTACTCCGTAAACGACGCGCGCCAGGCCCCGACTGGCGTGGGAAGGCAAGGGGTACCGTGCAGTCCACGGGCACGGCTAAAGAAGCGAGTGGAAGCAAAAATCAGATTTGGAACGTGGAATATTGGTAGCATGACGGGGAGAGGAAGGGAACTGGCAGACTGTATGAGAAGAAGAAAAGTAAGTGCATTGTGCGTACAGGAAGTTCGATGGAAAGGAAGTGGAGTAAGGCACCTGGGAGATGGCTGTAAGCTGGTATACAGTGGCTCAGTAGATGGCAGGAATGGAGTCGGTGTGGTTTTGAGTGGACAGTTTGAGAACAACATAATAGAGGTTGGAAGAGAGTCAGATAGGCTAATGGTTGTCAAGGTTATTATGGGAAGGCATGTAGTGAATATCATCTCAGCTTATGCACCCCAAGTAGGCTGCAGCATTGAGCAGAAGGAAAGCTTCTGGACGTCTTTTGAGGCAGCAGTCAGCAGGATCCCATCACAGGAGAAGATCATCATTGGAGCAGACCTAAATGGACATATTGGAGAGGAGCGAGGGGCATTTGAAAGCGAACATGGTGGTTTTGGGTATGGGCAGAGAAACGAAGAAGGTGAGAAGATTCTAGAAGTGGTACAGGCCTTTGAACTTGTATGTGCCAACTCACTGTTCAAGAAGAGAAAGGAGCACCTGGTCACCTACAGCAGCGGAGGTAGGAACACCCAGATTGACTATTTAATAGTACGCCAGAGAGAGAGGCTGCAGGTACAGAACTGCACAGTGATTAATGGAGAAGCGATAGCGACCCAACACCACCTGCTCGTGATTGATATGAAATGGAAAGTTCAGAATCAACAGAAACATCTCAGGATCCCAAGGCTCAGGGCATGGAAGCTGGAGGAAAAGAAGCAGGAATTCAAAAAGGTGGTACATGAAAGGAAGGCAGGAAGGACATGTGAGAAGGTGGAGGAAGAATGGCATCTCTTAAAAACAGCTGTCAAGGGTGCAGTAGAAGAGGTATGTGGAAGGAGCAAAGGTGGGCGATCGGTGCAAAGGGAAACATGGTGGTGGCAAGAGAGAGTGCAAGTGGCAGTTGCAAAGAAAAAGAGGGCTTTCAAAGAGTGGAAGAAAGTGCAAACAGTTGAAGCAGAGGCAGAATATCGAAAAGCAAGCAAAGAATCTAAGCGCTGTGTGGCTGAAGCAAAGTGGAAAGCATCCCAAGGATGGTATGAAAAGTTAGATAGTAAAGAAGGCGAAAGCATGATCTACAAAGTTGCGAAGATGAGAGCTAGAAAATCCAAGGATGTTGGAAGCGTTAACATCATCAAAGACAAGGATGGCAAAGTGCTGTATGACACAAATGAGATAGCGACTAGATGGAAGGAGTACTTCGACCAACTCCTTAATGTTGAAAATGAGCGTGAAGGTTTAGAAGCAGCAGACCCAGTAGAAGGCCCAATGGCTGATATCTCAGAGGAAGAAGTGAGGAGCGCATTGAAGAAAATGAAGAATGACAAAGCTGGTGGACCATCAGAAGTCACGGCTGATATGCTGAAAGCACTGGAAAATGAAGGTGTTAAATGGATCACAGACCTATGCAGAAAAATATGGAATGAAGAAAGAATCCCAGATGATTGGCGGAGCAGCTACATTGTACCCATATACAAGCAGAAAGGAGACAATCTTGAGTGTGGGAGCTACCGAGGAATAAAGCTAATGGAACATGCAATGAAGATCATGGAGAGAATTGTGGATGAAAGAATCAGGAACGTGGTTGAAATTGATGCAAGGCAGTTCGGCTTCATGAAGGGAAAAGGAACGGTAGATGCAATCTACATTGTGAGACAAATTCAGGAAAAGAAGCTGGAGGGGAATCAGCAACTGTACCTTGGGTTTGTAGACCTTGAGAAAGCGTATGATAGAGTACCTCGAGATGTTGTGTTTTGGGCACTCAGGCGCAAAAGAGTACCAGAAAAGATGGTGAGGATGGTGGAAGAAATGTACAGAGATGCAAGAACGGCTGTGAGAATGCAGGGGGCCACTTCTGAACCATTCCCCGTCAAAGTTGGTCTCCATCAAGGATCGGCACTGAGTCCGTTCCTTTTTATCACAGTGATGGACGAGCTCGCCAAAGAAGTCCAGCAGGATGACCTTTGGGAGCTACTATATGCTGACGACCTCACAATCACCGCAGACTCCAAGGAAGCACTGCAAGAGAGACTAGGACGCTGGCAGGGTGCACTGGAGAGAAGGGGACTGAAAATGAATGCTGGTAAGACAGAAGTGATGGTAAGCTCAAAGAATGGTGAGGAACGGATAGAAGTCAAAGATAGACATGGGACAGAACTGAAGCAAAGTGAAAAATTCAGGTACTTGGGGTCCACTGTCAAAGATACAGGAGGATGTGAAGAAGAAGTAAAGGAAAGGGTGAAGTGCGGCTGGAACAAGTGGAGGGAAGTGAAAGGAGTTGTGTGTGACCGAAGAATCCCAAGAAGAGTGAAAGTCAAGATATATAAGACTGTGGTAAGGCCTGTGCTGTTATATGGAGCAGAGACTTGGGCACTGCGAAAATATGAGGAGGACTTGCTTGTACGCACAGAAATGAGAATGCTGAGGTGGATAATGGGCATATCTTTGATGGAGAGATGCACAAATGAAGAAATAAGAGCTAGTGCAGGTGTAGTGTCCATTGCAGAAAAGTTACGTGAGGCTCGGCTGAGGTGGTATGGCCACGTTCGAAGAAGAGAGGAACAGGATTGGATTTTTAAAGCATGGGCAGAGCCAGTGAAGGGAAAGAGATCAAGGGGAAGGCAGAGGTTGAGATGGCGAGATACCATCAGGAGAGACATGGAGAAGAAAGGAGTGAGAGATGAACAGACAATGGAAAGACTACTATGGAGAAGGAAGATTCGTGCTGCAGACCCCTGATCTTTGGGAACCTGCAAAGAAGAAGAAGAAGAAGAAGATAATACTTCAAAATTGGAGACTCAAACTGAATATCACCCAAACTGTTTCCAGCGTGTTTCATCTTGCTAATCGAAGAGCTGATTATGAACTCAATGTCTCAATTTCTGGTATGAGGTTACCTTTTGAGAAAACTTCCAAATACGTTGGTGTCACACTTGACCGTACTCTCTCATACAAACATCATTTGATTGAAGTCTCTTCTAAAGTTACCAAGCGATGAAACCTACTAAGGCGCGTTGTTAGCAATCAGTGGGGTGCTGATTTCTTGACTTTGAGATCATCTGCTTTGCCCTTGTGTTACTCTGCTGCGGAATATTGTTCTCCTGTTTGGAGCCAAAGCCATCACTGCAATAAAGTTGATGTTGCACTTAATGAATGCTTGAGACTAGTGAGTGGTTGTATAAAATCGACTTCAACTGATGTTCTTCCTATTCTTTGTGGTATTGAACCTGCCGACTTAAGAAGAGGTAAAAATATATTCAATTTATATAATCGTGTGCTATCAGAGGAAGGGCACATTCTTGAAAAATTGGTTGCATATCCACTTACAAACAATAGGTTGAAGGGCAGAGTTCCACTTTCGAATCGCATGCACCTTTTAGCTTCCACCATAAACGATACAGCATCTGTCAAATCTTGGGCTGCTGATGTGTGGAAACAGCGATGGAGTAATACAGACAACCAGCTTTCCCAATTTATTCCTGAACCTACGGTGAAACCTCCAGGACATGGCCTGAAGCGTGAACAATGGGTGCTCTTAAATCGACTACGATCTGGATATGGACGATATGCCGATTTCACGCATAGAATTGGTCTGAGGGACAACCTATTTTGTCTTTGTGGTGAAATTCAATACCATCAACACGTATTGATTTGCCAACTGATAGGTATTCAAAGTGATATCAAAACTGTTGATGAGGACTTCCGTTTGTGGCTCAGTGACAATGTCTTAGATATTTAGCATTTTGTTGTTGTTGATCATACGCATATATATATATAACAAAAGAAAAACACATTTGAAGATCAATACAACAGGTTTAAAAAGCTGGAAACAATTGTTTATCTGGCCAAAGATATTTCGATCATCAGCAATGGTGGTCGGTTCTGGTTCTATAACTGTATAACTGTTTACTTTGTATGCGTTGTGTTCTTCTCCATATAGTTTTTCGTAGTGACTATTTAGCCGTCTGACGGCGTTCTAAATCGAAACCTATTATACCGTCTGATTTGGAAGTTAAATTTTTTTGGTCGATGAAACCGATCCTGTGATTGAGACATTGAACTGATGATTGGTGTCGCTTTTACAGTACTGTCATGAGCAATAGTAGCGAAACGCCTCATGAGCAGTTTGAACCAGTCCACAAGCAATGTAATCAGAGCTCAAAATTTAGGATTGTTTTCCTCTGGATCTGGATCATTAACGTCGACTTGTGGGCCAATATCCTGGTATAGTTGTCGACGGAAAACTGAGGGAGAGCCCTAAAAATGTAGTGTAGGGAGGTGAGAGCGAAATTTATCTTTGCAGAGTGCACTTACAGCAGTTTTACCTGCAAGTCTGATATAAGCAACAATCCAGTTTTGCAGGGTGTATTTATATCCGTCAGAAAGCTCAGATAACTGCATGCACTGTTACTGTTTGATGTTGAAAGTGCACATGCACAGCTATCGTCAGCAACGCTACTCTCCTCGGTTAGGTCACTTTTTGTAGCACTCCACATGCATCTTAATCTTTAGCCAAGTCTTTACATAACCTAGTCTTCTTATCAATATCTTGAACATCCAATGGACCCCTAAAGAGCATTTTTTGACAGATAGATACACCTTGTAATGGATATACTCATGGTTAATTTTGGATTATTCCTATGGGGGCTGTCACTGAGATGATGGGTGAACAGCATTCGGGATATCCAGCCTTCTGACGGATGAGTAGCAACTGCCCATTCTTTTGCCATCATTTTTGACATCGTTCCAAAGTGACTGTGTTTTCTGTAGTTGCAATGCCATTTTCAGGTCTAGATATGCCTTCTTGTAGGCACCAACTAATTCGTTATACCTCTTTGTATTCGGGTCCATTACTTATATTGACTAGAAAAGATTATACAAACTAAAATAAAACTACTCTCCCATCTGGTTCCCAAGGAAATTCGAATTGCAATAGCGAATTCCATTGCAAGTCAAATTTATGAATTACGATTTAACAACAACAACAAAGACAAAAAACAAAATACCTTTTAAGAATCTTAGTGTATATTGAATTAAATATTCAGTTTTTCCATGAAATGTATAAAAGCGATTACCAAAAAGAGCAAAAGAAATCAAAATAAGCTGTTAATTTTTCCCCCTCATGTCATCAAAGCTGTTGACCCCCCTCCTCCCCCATAATCAAACAAAATCAATTTTGATGACCCCTCCCCACTGATTGCGTGATACGTGAACGATCCCTTATCACAAAAGAAAACTGTTTATTTGTGATCGAAATAAGTATTTTTGACAAGTGATCTTTAACCATGAATTAAAACGGAGAAAAACTTGCCTGAAAAGCGTCTGCACAGAAAGGTTGTCCAAATAATTGCAGATGGATTCTTTAATGACATCTACAGTGAATGCGATCTGAAAATTGCGTGTAAGTACTTGCACGATAATTTTTAATGTTTCATACTTGTGCACAAATAATTCTGAAAAATTATTTCTGACAACGAAAACAAGGAATTTCTTTGCATGCTTCTCGCGAGATCACATTCCATGCTTGCTGAAGTGCACATCAATTTCCACGTTTTTATCTCCCAATCCCAAGCGGCACTTTCAATTTCCACGTTTTTATCTTCCAATCCCAAGCGGCACTTTCAATTTCGAGTTGCCTGTTAATTCGCGCTTGCTGATGTGAACCCTGTACTGTTTTGGGATGATTCTTGAGAGGAAAGTTGGGTGGGTAGGTAATTTAATACGCCCTTTATCAGCAGTTCAGAGGAATTTATCAAAGGACAAAGAGAAAAATGTCCCACGCGTGTGAAGGAAACTGAAAAAAATTCCCCACGCGTTTGAAGCAAACACAGAAAATTTTGCAAACGCGTTTGAAGTTTTTCCGACCTTCTCAGAATGCAAGCTTGAGAATACCTCATTAATATAGGACACCGTTGAGGTGGAAAAGTAAAAAAACGATGTCTTTTTTTACGTCAACTGCTGTTTACCCACAGCAACACGAAAACCTTCAGTGCACTGTGAACTGGAATTTTGACCATGGGAGATCCGCCGGAATAACACCATTGGTAAGCAAACCTATTTCTGTATCATATTACATGATATCTCAAATAGTACTTGATTCTGCATGCAAATTGTGTTAAATGATACTTAAACAAGGTCATGATATATCAAGTAGGAAGAATTACTGTTACAATTACAGGGTGTTTAGCATAGATTTAAGTGCTGTGTCTTTTGTCACGTAATTCAAAGCTGCAGTTGAATCTAAAGGTATTTATATTCAAGGATTATTATTTATCGAGAAACACTACACATAACATACGAGTGTTTATTAGTTAATCAGTGGCAATTAGTGCTCTATATTGCAACTCAAGCTTTGTTGTAAACTAAAAAGGCATCCCGCCTTTTTTTAAATTTCATTTTTGAAGATATTTATTTCCTTATCCAAGGACACACAAGATCATAACATACCATGAAAGGGAGAAAATGAGAACTTCCTCCTGTTCTTTCATAATGCTATTCTTAGAAGGAAGATAATCGTATCTAACCAGAAGCAAATCTGCAATTCTATGTGTATGGTAGCACTAGGATCTTGGATTTTTTATTCGATTACCGTAATTATTCGATTTACTCCATTCTACTCGAATAAGCGCACTCCCTCAATTAAGCTCATCATTTGGAGCCCTAACAAGTTAATAAGCGCACTCCCTCAATTAAGGGCACCCTTTGGAACCCTAAAAAGGTAATAAGCACACTCCTTCAATTAAGCACACCCTTTGGAACCCCCAAAAGTTAACATGTGTGTAAACCACAACATGTGTGTAACATGTGTGCAACATGTGTGTAAACCACACTTAGTACACACACACACACACACACACACACACACTTTTTAGAAGTTTCATACTTCCCTGATTACATGGTAATTAACAAATTGAATAGATTGAGCTAATATTTTAAATAGGAAAACAAATTTATCTGTATGCTTCCATGAGCTGTAATTTTCCATATTTATAAGCAGTTAATAAAATCCTTAATGTTCCAGTGATAATAGCTTAATAATAGATCATGGTTATGAAAGGAGATATAAGAGGGACAGAAAAATATTTAGGAAATTACATCAGAAAAGAAGGAAAAGCAAGAGAACAGATTGATGAAATTGAGAGGAGAAACAGGGGAATGCGGACAGAAGTGATTATGATCGGCAGAGAAGAAACATCAGGAAAATACTCAATGGAGGCAAGACTGATATATGTGATATATGGGAAGACAGTTATCCCATCAATAATTTATAACCTTGAGGTATGGAATAAGCTAGAGGAGAAAGACATCAACTAGCTGGAAAAAATTCAAGGAAAAATACTAAAAGCCATACTGAACCTTCCAAAATCAACTCCATATCTGGGGATACTACAAAAAACAGGTATATGGCCAGTGAAAGAAAAAATAAAATACCAAAGAATGATGCTCTATCAAAACCTGATCACGTCAGACAAGGAAAGGCCTGGCAGAGTGGTAATAACAGAGCAGCAGAAGGGAGGAAAAAATTGGTATCAGGTATTAAGAGGCAGGCAAGAAGTTTGAGGATGAGCTGGACAGAAAAATGAGAAAGAGTGAATGGAAAAAGGTAGTAATAGAAAGGATCAAAGAAAAAATAGAGAAGTGAAAGGAAAAGAGGGTGAGTACAAAAAGTTGAGACACCAAGTTGCCCAGGCATTGTAAAGGAAAGGTTACTTTAAGGAGATGGGGGTGAAAGAAGCAAGAAAACAATGAGACAAAGGATAGAAATGGTAGATGTGGGTAATAATCTTGGAAAGAACCACAGATGTCAGTGTGGAGATAAAGGAACAGCAGAACACTTGATTGAATGCAGAAAAAAAGTGAAAGAAGGAAGGATTAAAGTAGAATGGCTCACTGAAACAGGGAACTTGGAGAAAATCAGAAAAATCAACAGTTTCATAGAAGAAGTAACAGGATCAAGAAAATAAACAAATTAGAAAAGGAAAAAAGTCTTATATCCAATATAGAAATTACTCTATGCAGATGCTTGTTGGAAACAACAACGAGGATGATTACAAGATTTAAAGATTCAGAGCTTGAACAATATAAATTATTTAATTTAATAATGCTAGATTTCTAGTTTGATGTATAAAAATTGTTGTAGGAGAACAAGGTTTATATGTGAAGTAGCTAAAACAACTCTATTTTTTTGTGGATGTTAAAAAATGAATTACAAGTATATTGAAAACTACTGAAACTTGAACATAGAAGGATAGGCTATTCCTGACAATTTTTCTATTTCTTCACTTGTTGGTACACCTGAATATTATTTTGGATTCTAGAGGCTGGCTTTGTGTTAGGACTTAAAGGTACAGGGGTAGTTCTATGTAATCTTAATAGGCCCATTGACGATTTTAAGACCAGATCTTAGATTTTTTCAATTTTTAAAAGCATTTAGGTATACTTGAAATTGGAATAAATCTAAAATTTAAGCTTTTTGCAATAAGTGATTCTTCAGTTTGAATTTTGAAGTTTTTAGCCCTAATTATGTGACAGCTTATTTGTATTTACTACTTTTGAATCATTAAAGTATGCTGATTTCATATATGTAATCAGAAAGTTCCCAAGGCCTGTAATTAGCTCCCACCTACAGCCCCCCAAATAATGGTGGACTTTCACTGCCACATTGGTCATTTTCAAGTGCATGATTTTTTTCAGTTCTGAACAGGGGCTTATCCATGATTTTTAACAGATTAAGCCCATTGTACCATTTTTTCATAAAAAAAGAGATATTACAATCTTGCTTTTGAATTCTTGTTCATCACACATTGGAAGACACTGTCAGTGAATCATTTCACTGGTTACCATAAAAAAACATAGTGAATGAAATTCATTGAATTCACTATGTTTTCATGGTAAATTATTGAACAAACTGTCTTCATATCCTGCTGTCTCTCTTCCTCATTAATATTATATTTTAATTAACACTTGTACTAATTTGCTCAATAATTTAAAGGGGTGAGAGAGGGAGTACCATAGATTTTAAGCCTAGCTGAATGCTATTGAAATTTGAGGAAAATCCAAAGAATAAGAGTCAAAATCATTATTAGTCTGTTGATTGGTATGGAGTGCTTCACATCTGATATCTTTCCAAAGCGGCCACCTGCAATCCCTATTGTTTGACTGCTAATGAACCTAATTTAAGGATACCCACTGTATGTTTGATCCTGAAATGAATTACCTTTTATCCATTCAGTATCTTTGTCTTTAGGGAATATCAGGCTTCAGCATGCATTTGTGTTGGTCATACTCCAATGTAAATACTCAGATGAGTTATGACATTACATGATTTATTGAATAAACATTGGTGTTTAGTTAAACTCAACATAAGAGCTCTGTGATGGTGTTTAATTGATTATTTTTATCTATAAAGTAATTATTACCTGCCTGATCCAAGTGTTAAGCAAATTTTTCTGTAGACCTTGATTTATCTGTGTATATTAACTCATGTTCAGCTGTAATTCACACCCATCAACAGTAGTTAGCTAATATATATTTAGCCTTGTGCCATTCTGGAATAACATGTATATTACATTTTACCAAATACATTCAATCTACCATATTGTGTCAGCAATAGAATGAAAGTTACTGGAAACTGTAAGGTATATCTAGAACTTAAAACCAAAATGTCAAAAGTCTGCAGTATATCTTATAGAGGCCATGCAACCATTTAAACACCTTACATCCATTTCAAGGTACTACTCCTGTCATCTACCAGCAATAAATACTTGCTTATTATCATTGACAAATAATCAAGATTTCCATTTGAATTTCCTGGTGGATAGTAAAACAGTCATTAAATGCTTCAACCAGTTGTTCCTACATATAGTATGCCTGGTTTCATACATAATGATAATGCACCTGACTTCCTTTCGAATGGAGTGAAGCAGTACCTACACTCAAAAGGAATTGCCACCAGTAAAACTAGCCACTACAACCCTTGTGGCAATGGGCAATGTGAGCAGTACAATGGCATCATCTGCCATGCTAACACACTAGCATTGAAATTGAATGACCTTGCCCTATTTGGATGGGAAGTTATCTTGCCTGATGCTCTTCACTGTATACACTCTTCAACCAATACTATGCCTCATCAACATCTATTCACCTTCAGCCACAGGCTCACTTCAGGCAATTTGTTTCCATCATCACCTGGACCCATGTACATCAAAACGTATGTTTGTTAATCAAATTATGATTTTTTGGTGGAAGAAGTGTACCTGATTGAAGCAAATCCTGAATACACCTTCATCTGGGCATCCATGAAGGCAACCTCCACGTGGTGATGCCTGGATGCTGATTAGCCAGGTTTTTCTTACTAGTTAGTAATGAATAGCCTTTGATTCAAGCTGTTCTTCCATACCATTGAAGAAATCGATCTCGTTGTTCATGTGATTTTGAATCTGGTTCATCGTCGATTTGGAGAAATTGTTTTAAAAATCCAACCAGGAAATGTGCATCATCGATGTCCCTGTAGTTGGGAGAGATATTCCTGGTGCAGCCTACTCACTTGGTCTCCAGCAGCTTACACACACACACACACACCCACCTTCATCTAGCTAAAGAGTTGAATTGAAACTGAGGAAAGTCNTAGCCTGACGATGGTAGAAGTATCTCTCGAAACGCAAGGCATGATAAAGCCCTTACATCTATGGCTTCCTCTGAGTCCACAAAGTTCAAAATTATCAAGATTATTAGAATTACATAATATAATGATTGAAAAACTTAAATGATAAACTTTTCGAGTAAAGTTTACCACAGTTATAGCTATAAGCGCATCTTTAATACAAAGCTTATTGGGCGTCCATGAAAGCAGCCTCCACGTGGTGATGCCTGGATGCTGATTAGCCAGGTTTTTCTGACTAGTTAGTAACGAATAGCCTTCGATTCAAGCTGTTCTTCCGTACCATTGAAGAAATCGATCTCGTTGTTCATGTGATTTTGAATCTGGTTCATCGTCGATTTGGAGAAATTGTTTTAAAAATCCAACCAGGAAATGTGCATCATCGATGTCCCTGTAGTTGGGAGAGATATTCCTGGTGCAGCCTACTCACTTGGTCTCCAGCAGCTTACACACACACACACACACCTTCATCTAGCTAAAGAGTTGAATTGAAACTGAGGAAAGTCTGAATCTAGATAACAATTCTCTTGTTGAGACTTTGAATAATACAGAGCTGCAAAGGTCAACTTAAGTTAAAAGTGCTCCAGAACATTGTGCAGACACTGAAATGTCATCATTGTAGTTTGTTATGAACTATAATTTATTTTTATGAACTATTGTTATGAACTATGATTTATTATGAACTATGATTATTATGAAGTATGATTTGCCAAGAACTCTGAACTTCTAATTTAGTCTGTTGGACTTCCTGTTGTGATTTGTATTTAGGTCAGCGGTTTCACTGTATCAACTGGCATTTTGTAAACTAATGATGTAGCATCCATTGATAGCTCAGTAAAGCCTAGTTTTTATGGCAGTCTTTATGTCTATTCATTACATAGTTCTTGATACTTTAACATTTAGCTCCGTTTATTAAAGTTTATTCTGTTAGTATTTAGGGGAAAAGATTGTTAAATTCTTTCTATTTTCATTTTAGATGTATACAAATAAAATGTAGATTTAAGAACAAAGAAATTGTCTCACATTATATTCAGTTATTACCCACCATGTACTTATTACATTTTGATCTTTTTACTTTCAAAATCTTGAATTGCTTTCATATTCTTATAGCTGTGTAACAAGGCATACTTTTTAGTTATTACATCTGGATTGTGGTGCTCTTCGGTTGGCTTCTGCCTCATCATGTTTTATCCCACATACTCAACTCTGGGTTACAGAGGGAAAATGCAATTCTCTCATGTTGAGGCCTAGATGCTGCTGTGATTTCCGCTGGTGCAGCAGTAGTCCCAAATTTTGGTAAAGGCTGTCATGGTCTGTTGTCAGTATAAGTGATTAAGTTTGGTACAGCAGCCAAAGGTTCATCATGAATTAATTCATTGGAAGAATCTTTTGAAGATTCAGTCTTCTATTACAACATAGGCTGATTCACTTAAACTTTTGGACCTACTCTAGACATGTTTGCTTCTGTAACTCTTACAACATGACTTAAGGAGCAAGGTCTTATTTGTGATCCATGAATAACACAAACTCATATTTGGCCTAGATGTTTTCCTGATCCATTCCAGTGGGGATTATCATTCCTTTTATAAAGCACATTGCCTCCTTGATTGTAAAATTTTGCACATTAGCACACTGGGTATTGTAGCTCTACTGCAGTTCCTTTCTGACGTTTTTCGCATTCATAAATGCACATATTGTTAAGTACATGGCTTTCAGGTGATCAATTAAATTTGCTGATGCAGGACTTCAAAATCCTGGTGAGGAGCTACCCAGAAGGTTTGGCAAATTTGGCAATATGCCAGTTACAAATTGAACAGGAGAGGAGCAATTGTGGTTGTGGAAGTAGATTTTTCCAGATATTTCATTTTTTCTTGTGTTTTTAAGAATTAAAAAATCACTTCTCTTGTTAAGTATAACAAAGAGGAGACAAATAAGAACCAAATATTCAGTCATTTTGTGACCCATGGTTTTTTTGTCTTGGGAGAAATTGCCGTGTAGAAAGACCCTTAATAAAAAATTTGAAATATTATTTAGTAATGATGTTGCAAACTTGTTTGTTCCCAGTTGTTATTTTTGACATAAAATCCCTGCTTTTACAGTTTTTCTTTTTCCCTCATTAGACACATAGTCAGAACACCTATAATTCACATACATACAACCAGAGGTTTGATGGCTTATACACATATACACAACCAAGGTACAAGTATGTTTAACTAGTTAACCAACCAATACTGCACAAAATAAGAATGTACTTGAATTTTATTGTAAAGCATCATTACGTTTTGGCCCAACTTGATATTTGTTCATATGAAAATAATATTGAAAGGTAGAATTAAGAAATAAAAGGAAAAGTGAAAAATGTGATGCACTAATGATCCAGTTAATGTAGAAAAATGTTTTACGACCATTAGCTTAGCTGTTAGATCTAATGATCCTAAAACCCACTTGTTTTTCTCTTTATTATTTTTTTTCCATACCATTTTATTGTTTTGTAGCTTGAGTCATACTGAATGCCATTTCAGTGGATTGTTGAGCGTTTATTTTTAAATGTTAGTTAACAGAAAAGTAAGTGTTTTAGATGGTTTTTAGTTGATCACAGGCAAAGATATAATGGTACCCAAATTTTCATTTTTGCTAATGAACAATTAAAATAGTGGGAGAATTCATTATACAACACAAATTTTTATGGAAAACAGCAGAAATTAGTTGAATGCTAATAAAAGTGTTGTCACTGATTATTTTGTTATATTGTTATACAGTCTCATAATAACAGCAGTTTCTGTTATATATATATCCCTCTCTTTCTTTCTCTCTCTCTCTCTCCCTCTCTGTCTCTCTCTGTTTCTCTCTGTGTAACTCTCTTTTTTGCTCTCTCTTGGATTGAATTTGATGCTGGTGTTCTCGTGTGTGTGTGTGTGTGTGTGTGTGTGTATGTGTGTATGTGTAAGCTGCTGGAGACCAAGTGAGTAGGCTGCACTGGGAATATCTCTCCCAACTACAGGGGCATCGATGATGCACATTTCCTGGTTGTATTTTTAAAAAAATTTCTCCAGATCGACGATGAACCAGATTCAAAATCATATGAGCAACGAGATCAATTTCTTCAATGGCACGGAAGAACAGCTTGAATCGAAGACTATTAGTTACTAACTAGTCAGAAAAACCTGGCTAATCAGCATCCAGGCATCACCACGTGGAGGTTGCCTTCATGGACGCCTGGTGTTCTCGTATCTAGCTTGAATGCATGCTGAAGCCACTTCAACCCTACTATGACAATTGACCATGGAGATTTTCTGGTTATTGCAAATACTTCCTCATTAGTGAAAATTCTAATGTATTTTGAATTTAGTATGCATGACCAAGCCTTGAAATTTAAGGGAAACAATTGTTTTGTTTGGAGAGTGCCATTAAACAAGTGTGGCAAGCACCAGTTCAAGGAAGAAGGAGCAGAGGCAGGCAGAGGCTCAGATTGGGAGATGTGATCAAGGAAGACATGAGGAAAGTAGGAGCGAAGCCAGAGGACTGCATAGATTCAGATGGGGGGATGGGATCAAGGAAGAAAGGAGGAAAGTAGGAGCGAAGCCAGAGGACTGCATAGACCGCCAAAAGTGGCGGAGACAGTGTCGAGCGGCCGACCCGTCCTAGTGATGGAACAAGACCGCAAGGAAAAGAAGAAGAAGAAGAATTGTTTTGATACTATGTCTGTTATATTTTATGGTGTGGAGAGGAGGTAAATACATGATAATGTAAACAGCTTGTAACATAATGTCTGATCTCTTTCGCAGTATAATCCAAGAGAGTATGTGCATTTTGCAATGTGTCAGTTATTGTACATTAAAGAGAGGCTAAATCAAGTCAAGTCAAATTCAGATGGCAGAAACATAATGACAGACATTGACAATAACAGGGTCCTAATACAACAATGTCATTACTGTCACAATTTTTTTGGCAACGAAAACTGGTTCCTAGTATACAACACCCTACAATTTAAAAAGTCCTAAAATAAAATGTTTATACTGGGAATTGTTTAAACTTGGGAATCCTGATTACAATCATATGAGCTTCACAATCATATCACCATGATTAAATTACTTATCTTGAACTCATCAGTAACAAGATTGACAAAGTTCTATTGTTTGAGTCTGATCACGCCCAGATAAAATTTTATTACACAAATATCTGTCTCATAAATATTTGAGAACTTGATAAAATGATCTGCTGAAAATTCATCTGTTTTAAGTATAAAATAATGGTGACATTTTTTTTTTACAGAATCAATGTAGCCTTTTGAAGTGTCTGGTTTTCTAATGTGTAATGTGAAACATTAAGGTTACAGTATATTTCAGATAATTGCAATTTGGACAAACACAATTTTCGGTTAATTGCAATCTTCCCTGTGAAACGGATTTTTCACTATATATTTCAATCTGATAATCACAATTTTTTGCAAGTGTGATTTTGGAAATTTTGGTTAATCGCAATGCCCTGCTGGTGAACTCAGGTCAAAATTTCAGGTAAATATTGTGCAAAAGCCACAAATCCTTTGGAATTTCAAAGTCCTGAGTGCTAATATATTCCTAGGTGGAGGACATTGTTCACCAGAACTTAGCAAAGTCCAGAAAGCAAACTGTGCTCACATCTTTTTCAAGTGGAATTAAACTATAATACCTGTAGTACATTGCAAAAAAAACCACAAAAAAAACCAGAGCATTTTCGGTTCAATGCAATTTCGGTTAATTGCAATTTTTTTACATGCAACCAAGGCATTGCGATTATCCAAAATATACTGTATCTCTATATTTTCTATCAGATGTACCTTTCATTCAAATTGTGATGAAATTGCCATTTGTTTTGTTAAACATTTGTACTACTGAAGGGTTTGTGAGTACATAACAAATGTAAAGGTAAAACACAGTTAATACTTCTTTTCTTGATACTTTGATACTTCTTTTTTAGTTGATACTTCTTTTCTTGTGTGTAAGATTTGAAAGTTGCAAATGGAAGCCAGGCCATGTTCTGTTTCATGTTCAAATGCCCATAAATATTCTTTTACAGGTTGTTTTGCTAATAAGTATGACTGGTGCAAAAGCAAGTAAGAAAAAGAACTGTATCAAAGAAAACTAAAAAATTAATATAAATAATAAATAATAAAAGAAGTGAAAGAACCAAACCCATAGAGACAGTTTGACAAGCTTTATAACTGATGGTGTGACCTGTATCCACAAAGTTAATCATGATAAACATTAAGGTAGGCTCCCCACACCATTGGACTAAAAACAAATTTAAGCTTTAAGAGAATAAAAGTAATAGTAACACTCTTTGTAGGAAAAATCAACTGATGATTGCCCAGGCAACCCAAGGGAAAGGAATACATGACCCCTACCTTGCTCATTTCAGAACAGCACTGCATATGGCATTGAAGGAGAAAGCTGATACAGGTCTTACTGCATTTCTCAACCTCCAATGCAGCAATGGAAAATTGATAACGAGATGTGTGCAGAGCTTATTGAAACCTTACAGATGCCATGAGTTGTGATACCTATCTTGAAACTTCTTTTCTGCTTCCTTTGATGGTTATCGCTGAAGGAAACATTCTTAGTAAAAGAGTTAATATACTTATAAAATTCTGATGTGAGGCATACCTTCTGAACTACTCTTACATTGCATCCATATGAACTATTTTGGAACTTGAGGTTTTTTGGTTTTAACTTCATTTGTCTCCAGTAACTGGAGCTCAAACAGTGCTCTTCACAGGGAGTTGGATTTGGCAGTGAGGGATTTCTTGGCAGGATGCCCTTCCTGATGCCAACCAATGGCATTTTCTTTTGTAAATTTCCAAAGTTGCCCACTTAGGGAGTCAAACCCAGAATTCTTGGTTTCAGTGTGGTTGGACTTAGCATTAAGCCATGGCTCCTCTAAAACTGGCTGATGGTTTAGTTGTTGGCAACTAAACTGGCACCCCCATCAGGTAGGCCTTGGCTTTTCTGATGAGGTGGGTGTTGTGGACACCCAGCAGCACTAAAAACAAGAGCTGTCAAAGGGCAAAAGGGCTCTGTTGGAGCCAACAACCATCCATACTAATGGAGAGTAGAAAGTGGACCTTGTGTTTACTTTTGGCACCCTCGTAACTCTCCCTTTGCCTATTTTGTCTTTTAGTCCTCATACTCCATTGATGATGTTTCTGACAAAAGGGGAAGAATTGCTGTTTTCAGTATCAGTTCTTGTATATTGTGAGTGGAATATGGAGATGCTATAGGGGTTTTCTTTCTTTGATACCATGTCACTAATAAGGGTGCTAGAAGTAGATATTTACCTGGGTTGACCCAAACATTGGAGTAGTTCCCAAGGAGGCTGTCCTATCAGCAGGTGTATATTATTGGGGCTGTTGTATTGCCATTTTGTGAATGGAGTCTAAACCATGCAGTAGTTTCCAGTGGGGCCTCTTGATACCATATTAACGGGAATTGCTTTGGCTCTTTTCTTTCTTCAGTGGTTCTCAAAGATAGTTCATTCATTCTCTGTGTCTGTTTACAATATCTTTACTGACCTCCTCTACATATTTCTGCAATGACTTTTTCTCAAACAAATAATAAGCGCAAACCCAGGTCCTAAACTCCTAATGTGGATCCCTACAATCAGGTCATCTTTACCAAAATTAGGGGTCTGCATTCTAACTTTCCAGAGGCTCAAATTCATTGTCATGAAACCAAACCTGAAAGTCGCATTCGCCCATCAAATTCTGTTGATGATTTCAACAAGATTCCAGGTTATTCTACCATGGCCACTAAACCTGACCTACAAGACTGCCATGGCCATGGAGTTTGTGCCTACATCAAAGGTTTTCCGTGTGGTAGGGACATTTCAAATGAAGATCTCAAGTTACCTTATATCTATTTCCATGTTGCTCTTGTTCACAGCACTTCTTTCATCTTTGCCTTCAATTGTCTCCAAGACAATGGAGTTACTGTCATTGAACAAATCTCTGCAAAAATTGACAAGATCCTGTTTATGTAATGAACATGTAACATTTATATCTGTGGAGACTTTAATGTTCACAATGTTGAATGGCTTGTCTATTCCAACAAGATTGATGATGAAGGGAGGTTTTGTCATGACTTTTTCTCTGCTTATGAGTTAACCCAAGTTGTAGATAAACCCACCCGTTTAAACCTACCTGATATTAATTGTCATTTTGCAAGCCTTCTTGATCTTTTTCTGACAAACAGTGTACAGCCACTGTTCTATCTCCTTTGGGGTATTATGATCACTCAGTTGTTTCCATTAAGATGAAAGCTAAATTCAAAGAGCCCTCTGATGTCTCTTTCCATCGCAGTGTGTATTGATACACAAAGGCAGAGTGGGATAGCTTTAGATCTTTTTTCTCTGAAATTCCTTTGCCCTCAATTTTCAAAAAGAATGTGTCCCTTATTGCCAACGTTATATCGAGTTGGTTAATGACTGGTATTGAGAGTTTTATACCTTGTAAGAAATTCCAACAGAGACCAAACAGCTAGTTGTGGTATACCCCTGAATGTGCTGCTACCATTGCTCACTGAAATCTTTACTTCCATTGCTATCATCGGAACAGATGCCCTGAAACCAAAGCTGTCTTAAGAATTGCTCGCAACCACTCTAAATGGATTATAAGTAATGCTAAAGAGTCCTATGTACAATCTGTTAATTCTGGAATTGCTGAGTAGAGACTTGGCTCCAGAGAGTTTTGGAGGGTAACAAACAAAGTACTGAGCAGATGTAAAACCTTTATTCCAACCATCTTTAATGGCCCCGGGGTGATTTCCTCAGTTTCTGACAAGGCAATGGTTTTTACAACTTTATTTGCTTTAAATTCCACCCTTGATGATCAAGGACATCTGAATTTCCCCCATTAACTGAAATCACACTAATATCCATTTAACTGTCAGGGAAGTTGCCAAACTTATCAAGGACCTTGATTCCAGCAAGGCAACTGGTCCTGACAATATTCCACCCATTGTCCTTAAGAATCTGTTGGCAGAACTTGCTCCTGTCCTTACAAAGCTATTCAGCTGATGCTTAAAAGAGAAAATCTTCCCATCGCCTTGGAAAATTTCATCAGTCTACCCAATATTCAAAAATACTAGGGAACAGTCATCTTCACCTCAATATAGACCAATCAGTCTCCTAATGTCATTAGTTAGTTGTTTGAATCCATGATAAACCAAGCAGTTATCAATCATCTCATCAAAAACAATCTACTTAGTGACAAGTAATATGGATTTCGTACAGGAAGATCGACTGCTGATGTGCTGACTGTGAAATCTCATAGGATCAGTAAATCTCTTGATGGGGGATTTGTTTCTAGGGCAGTGGCTCTTGACATATCAAAAGCCTTTGATAAGATCTGGCACAAAGAGTTGCTTCACAAACTTGCTAGCTGTGGAATATCTGGCAGTGTCTTTTCAATAGTCAAATCCTTTCTCTCTGATAGGTCTATGAAAGTAATTGTTAATGGGCAGGAATCGGAAGCACATTGTATCAATGTCGGTGTTCCTCAAGGTTCTATTCTAGGGCCAACTCTCTTCTTGATTTTCATTAATGATCTTCCAGATCACACTCTGAGATCATTTGTTGACCTCTATGCAGACGACACAACTCTCTATGGCTGCACCTCGACGAGCATTGGTGATCAGGGTCTTGCGGATTCCATTTCTTCTTACCTGGAGTATATAGTGGAATGGGGGAATAAATGGCTTATTACTTTTAACACCTCTAAAACCAAGCTTCTCTCCTTTCACCACCAACGTTCAGATCCTAGTTTTGCTTCAGCTGAAGTGAATAGCTCTCTTCATGAAGAAGCCCTGTGCTTTGATAAGCTACTAGGACTGACTTTCACTCCTTATCTAAAGTAGAATACTTTCATCCAATCTGTTTCCAAGGCTGCTGGTAAAATGGTTGAATCTGTGTTTGGACCGCTCCAGAAAGTACCTGATGTGTGATGCAATCCTCTACCTGTACACAAGTCAGATATGTCCTAAGATGGAGTACTGCTGCCACATCTGCTGCCCAGATCACTCTTTCTTGCCATAAAAGAATGCCAAATCGACTTCGCAATCTTGTCGAAAATGATTGTTCAGTTCACTGCAGTCCCTTTCTCACAGAATCGATGCTGTGAGTCTTTCTCTACTCTCGATATTTCCATGGTAAGTGCTTGACTGAACTTCAATTTCTAAGCTCTCCGTAAAACTTTTACAACAAGAATGCATGTTGCTACCACTACTGCAGAGAATTTTCCTTTCTTCCTCCATTTTCCTAACATCAAATGGAATTTCCATGAAAAGAGTTTTTTCCAAGAACCTCCAATCTGTGGAACACTTTGCCACAAGATTGCTTCCCAGAGGACTACAACATGGGCATCTTCAAATCAATTGTCAATAAACACTTGTCAAAACCTTCCTTATAAGTCATCAAATTTTATTCATTCATTTATATCGGTCGTCCCTTTCACAATACGTATCATCATCCACCTGTCAGTTGAAATTCAAGTGTTGAAATTTTGTTGTTAGTAATGAGTAATAATTTCATTTTTTAAACTTTTAGGGAGGAATAAATTTGAATATATTCTTCCACTGTACTAATCGGCATCATTCTTAAAAACACCTGATATTGAAATTGATAAAATGTTCCCAGATACCCAGTTATTGCCATGGGATGAAGCTTGTTTATATTTTATAAAACACAAGAACAAAAGGCAATGAACTGGTATGTCACGTAAGGAAAGACAGTTGGTGACCCACATTAGTAGTAAACAAATTTAGATGGATAATTGTAACACTAAGTGTTAGTTAAAAAGCAGGATGACAGTGTTCAAGATTTATCTGTACACTTAATCATCATCATCTTCTTCTTCTTCTTCTTCTTCTTCTTTTTCTACAGACTTTTCCCTTTTCAGGGGTCGTTGAAGCGAATGTGGCCTCTCCACCGTGTGCGGTCCTGTGGATCCTCTCTCGTGAGCCCTTTTGCAGCCATATTCTCCATTATATTATCCCCCCATCTGCGCTTGGGTCGTACTCGTCTTCTTCGACCTGGAAGCTCCATTTCCATACACTTTCTTCCCACGTACTGTTCATCTCTTCTTTCAACATGCCCGAACCATCTAAGTCTAGACTCTTGTATCTTCTTAGAGGCTTCTGCAACACCAAGTTCTTTTCGGATATCTTCATTCCTGATCTTGTTCCTTCTAGTTACACCCTTCGCCCAGCGCAGCATTCGCATCTCCGCAACATCAAAGTGGCTTTCTTGGCGCTTCGTGAGAGGCACTGTCTCCATTCCATACAACAATGCCGGTTGAACCAAGGTCTTGTACACCTTGCCCTTCAGTCTGACTGGTACATGTTTATTACATAGGACACCAGTCGCTTTTCTCCAGCTGCCCCAGCCAGCCTAAATCCGCTTCTTCACCTCCTCACTCACTCAATCACACTGGATTGTCGAACCAAGGTATGTAAGTTCTTCGACTGGTGGTAGATCGTCTATCTTGTTGATGCACAGGTACTCAGTCTTAGTTCTGCTAATCTTCAACCCTCTTCTTTCTAATCTATCTCTCCAGCTCTCTCTCTCTCTCTCTCTCTCTCTCTCTCTCTCTCTCTCTCTCTCTCCTCTCCCCTCTCCTCTTCTTTTCCTCCCACATTCTCTTTCTTCTCCTTCCCCTATTCTACTTTCCACATCTTTACTTGTACATCCACA
>RDPX01000350.1:753972-766965 GCA_003991215.1 Morbakka virulenta | reverse complement strand
GATTATGAATTTTGTTATTTATTTGACATAAACTATTCCAGAAATGATTACCCATATTGAAAATACGACAAGTTTGATCTGCACAATTTAGATGATGCGGAAGCTTGGGCAGGATTTCGGATTTTAAAACACGACATTTAATGGTTGAAGGAAGCACTTAATATTCCCGACCATTAAAAAATAATTTATGTATGAAAAATGGAAGTCAGACAGAGGACTTGGTAGAATTTCGATTTTCTAAGTCGCAGTTTGAGCCAGACGTCGTAAGTTGGGGTTTCCTCGGAGCAAAAGTAATTATTCTCTTGTTTTTCTACCACGTCGCCTACATAATAATTATTATTATCATATATTTATACAGGATAATACAGTCAGTTGTACAATATATCAAAATATTTACACTGTTTTCAAGAGTAGTCCTGTAAAACAAAAAGATCAATAAGTAAGTTTTAAGTTAAATAGTTGAAAAGTAAAAATAATTGTTGTAATTATAAATTTACAAAACAAATATAAATAAATATAAGTTAAAGATATCACATGAGCTGCATCGATTAGATAGCTGGCTAATAGGATCTTCTCAATTAAAGTTTATTTAGTAAAATTTTAAATTTTGAAGGACTTCTTTCAATTCGAAGTTCTCTTGGCAAATTATTGAAAGCCAGTGCTCCTTGAAAGTAGAAGGGTGAACGAGGAGCCTCGACCTTTACTTTTGGAATTTGTGTCATTTTCCCATTGGTTCGTGTGTTTGTTTTTGATTTGAGAGTTTCAAAATAGTTTTCAAATTTTTTAATCAATTTTACTTTCAAGAGAAGCTGATATTGTGCCATATGTGGAGAAGGCGGAATTGGTTAGTATTGGTACAATCATCGTGTTGTAAATCAGAGATGCCGTTTTTGAGTCCAGATGACATCGCATTTTTTCAAGAGGTTAATTCTTGATGAAGCCTTTTTTATGATGTTTTGTATATGTTCCAACATGTTTAGTGTTTTATTAAGTGTTAACCAAGGTATCTATAGGTATTCGTATTGTTAACCGTAGAATGATGATGTTTTATCTGGAGTTGCTGGTCGTCTAATCTGTTTAATTGTTTACTAGTCCCAAATATCATTACTTCGGTTTTGCCTTTTTTCTTGTTTACAACTAGTTCATTTTCTTCGAGCCAGTTTGTCAATGAAGCAAAGTCATTGTTGAGAACTTTTTCAACTTCTTGAATGTCCTTATGAGAGTAGTAAATCACAGTGTCATCAGCTTACTTCATGATTTTGCATTTTGATAGTGCGAATGGAGCATCATTAAAGTGGAGCAGGAATAATAATGGTCCCAGTATTGACCCTTGGGGGACCCCACAAAAAGGGGGTTCTGATGATGAAAGATGTTGTTGGTAACAGACTTGTTGGTAACGTCCAAAGAGGTAGCTGCAAAACCATTCTTGTGGGATGCCTGTTATTCCAAAGCTAGGAAGTTTTCTGATTAAGGTTGCATGGCTTATGGTATCAAATGCTTTTCTTAGGTCAATGTAAACTGCACCAGTAATCATACCATTATCCATGGCTTTTCTGATGTGATCTATGAAACATACAGTTGCTAGTTCGGTAGATCTGTTTTTTCTAAACCAGAATTAATAGGTTGATAGTAATTCATGGCTCTCTAGATATTCCATTATTTGTATATGTACACATCTCTCCAAGATTTTCGAGATTATCGGTAGTACACTGATTGGGCGGTAGTTGTCAAAAAGATCATGTGCGTTAGACTTAAAAATTGATGTTACCTTGGCTCCTTTAAATGCATCAGTTACAGATCCGATTCTTAGTGAACAGTTAATTATGTGAGTTAATGGTTTGGAGATCACATAGCCAGTATCTTTGAGGAAGAGGGACAGTATATCATCCAATCCCCAGGCCTCACCTTATATTTAACATTCTGGATACACAATCCATTCTCTGTTATTTTTTCTACTAGCTCTCTAGACAAAACACTGTCCACTGTCCACTGTCCGTTGGGATGGGGGACAGCCTCTGTAATTCCATTCATTCCCACAGTTTTAATTAACGAATTCAAAATAAGGGTTGACGATAAATTTGTGGGCAACCTGCATGTTACCCCCTGATATTTAATGTTATCAGTAGGGCAATTTAAAAGTTGCATTTATTTTTTTAAANTATATCATCCAATCCCCAGGCCTCACGTTATATTTAACATTCTGGATACACAATCCATTATCTGTTATTTTTTCTACTAGCTCTCTAGTAGACAAAACACTGTCCACTGTCCACTGTCCGTTGGGATGGGGGACAGCCTCTGTAATTCCATTCATTCCCACAGTTTTAATTAACGAATTCAAAATAAGGGTTGACGATAAATTTGTGGGCAACCTGCATGTTACCCCCCGATATTTAATGTTATCAGTTTTTTGTTGTGCCTTCACAACGTTTGAGTAAATTAACTTTCTTTTAGTTGAAACTTCTGACTCCCCTCTTTTCAAAGTCGAATATTGTTTCTCCATGGCTTGCACTGCCAGAGGTGACAAATTTCTTTTTTTTTGCATTTTCCAACAACAACATCACACTGTCCAACATCAACTCTGTATCCTGTTCCATTGTGCAAAAACAAGTAAATATTCCTTACCTGAGGGTACTCCCGAGAGGCTGCAATCAGCACTCTTTTTTTTCCAGAATAAATAAGTATCCAACTGGGAAACCGGAAGTACAGATTTTTGGCGATTTTTTTTTTTTTTTTTTTTTTTTATTAGACTCTGGCCTGTGCCAGCAGCCTTCTCAAAATAAATATATACATGTTAAAAAGTTCAAAAAAGTTCAAAAGGTTCAAAAAAAAGGTTCAAAAAGAAATTAATTACATATGAATAATTGCAGCTAATTACCTAATTACATTTGTAATTCTCTTAATAAAAATCAATTTACATGTCTAAATTTTAATTAAGAAGCTAATACATAAAATTGTAAGTATCTAAAAATTATAAACTAACTTTCCTTCCTGTATTTTGGCTATTTGTGACAACCAATTATGACTTTGGAGGGAATCAAGATTTTTATTACTTTTATAAAGGGAGAAAATATTTCTTGCTTTTTGTTTTAATTTGTTGATCAAAATTCTTTTAGGTGAAACACATTTGTTGCTTGTTAACTTTATTCCTCGGCTTGCCCAAATGGACACAAGGCTTTCTTCATGTAAAATATTAATAAATTTGTCAGTAACATATTGGTGGCTAGAGAAAGACCCTAGTACAGGGAAATTGCTAGGCAAAATAGTTTTCGTTCGGAGAAAAGTCAAGTGGGATACAAATTTCCAGATCTTTTTAACTTCTGTACAATGGACGAACAGGTGTTCAGCTGTTTCTTCTTTCTTTCCGCACAAAGTACAGAGTTTAGATTTGACTAATTTGGCTAAAAAGAGAGTTCGGTTTAGGGGGAGAGCTTCATGCAAAATTTTCCAATGTAGCGTTTTTGCTTGTCTATTGACAGCCGATTTTTTTAGGAATCTGAAAAATTTAGAAAGATTTATTTCAAAAAGATATTGAGACCAATTTTCATGAATTTCATGGGGGTTCTGCCTTTCTAGTAACAAGTGTAGGTAAATTTTCTTCGAAGTCAGTTTTGTTACATAAGTTGGTTGGTTATTGTTTTTTAATAGAATTTGGTTACTTCTTTCTTTCCTAATATTTGGAGTTTCATTGTTTACTTTTATTTGCCATTCATCTGGAAGTGCTTCCTTTATTTTGTTAAAGAAATAAATTGGCTTTTTTGATGAATCTCTTACCAATTCTTGGATTGCAGAATCTGGCAAGAAGCCAGGTATGACTTCATACGTTAAATCTCGCACTGTAGTAACGAAATATGTTGACCATTTTTCGTTACTAAAAAGTGCACCTTTATTCCTGATTTTGGGGTTTTCAAATAAGGGTTCTTGCAGAATGCTTTCAATTGTATTGGAGTAAATTTGCTTTGGCCTGAAAGACCGTTCCCATTCTCTCAAAAGGGAAGAGAAAAAGCAGGACAATTGTTTAGCGTAATAGTCTTTAATGTTACAACGGAAAAGGTTAAAGCCCAGATTGGAGGTTTTATATTTGTTTAAAATATGAAGGGCTGTCTCTTTCCAGGGCCCATGTAAGTTGTGGTCGGTAAACTTTGCAACCCAGGATAAGAGGAGTGATTTTGACTTTAGCTCTAGGTCTGGGAAGCCCCAACCGCCCATATTTTGGGGTAGACTAATTTTCTTTTGATTTACACGCGCTTTTTTATTGGACCAAAAGAAACTTTTGAACAATCGCGTGCATTCTTTTATAACGTTTGGTGGTATTGGAAAGATGGAACCAACATACCAAAGAGTTGATGCAGCCAAAGAGTTAAGGACTGTTGCCTTGCCTTGCAGTGATAAGTCTCGACGAGACCACATGTTAAGGAGGTTGGTAATTTTGTAAATAATAGGGGTCCAGTTCTCATTGTTGGTATAAGGACCAAGAAATATTCCAAGTATTTTCATGCAATTATTGCTCCATTTAAGGTTCAGAGGTGAGTCTGTTCTAAGTTGATTTGCCCCTAGGAATAGTCCTTGGGATTTTTTCGTATTGATTTTTGCCCCAGTTGCTTTTTGATAAATTGAAAGCGACTGCCACGCATATGGCAGTGATTGGGAAAATATTGTTAAGGTAGTATCATCAGCGTATTGGGATAACTTAATTTCTGTGCCATTTGCCCTTATTCCTTTAATTTGGGGATTGTTGTTGATTAAGAGAGCTAAAGGCTCAGCTACTATGGTGTAGAGGAGTGGTGATAAAGGGCAGCCTTGACGTAGACCTCTCTCTAAAAGGAAAGGGGTTGACAAGTAGCCATTTACCACCACTTGACTTTTTGTGCACGCATAGACAATGCTGATCCACGATCGATAGTTTGGACCAAAGCCAAACTTTTCTAGGCATTTATCTAAGTATTCCCTATTGACCCTATCAAAGGCCTTCATTTGGTCTATCGATAATAAACAGGTTGGTAGATTTTCTAGCTCTGAGATGTCAATTAAATCTCGAAGTAATGAGAGACTGTGGAATATTGTTCTTCCATTGACAGAGCACGTTTGGCTGTCAGAGATAATACTTGGCAGTGTAATTTTCAGTCGATTTGCTAAACATTTAGTTATTATTTTATAATCTACATTTAGGAGACTTATAGGTCTCCAATTGGCTAAGTCTTCTCTCTCTCCTGCTTTAAAAAGAGAGGAGATGATTGCAAGTTGTTGAGACTGAGTAAGTGATTTGAATTCAAAAACTTGTTGAATTACTTCTAAAAAATCACTTGACAAAATGTTCCAAAAGGATTTGTAAAATTCTGCCGTGAGTCCATCAGGACCTGGGCTCTTATCGTTTGACATTTCATTTAGGGCGTCAGTGATTTCTTTAATAGTAAAGGGACTCTCTAACTTTTCATAGTCATTCTTTGGGATTTTTTTTGTTATCAGGTCAAGAAGCTGTTTTTGGTTATCTGAATCAACATCTTCGTTTGTATATAATGTTTTGTAAAAGGAGGCAACTTCATCAATAATTTCTACCTGGCTGTTAACATAGTTTCCCTGTCTTGTTTTAACTGATCTCATTGTTTTTTGTGCTTTCCTCGATTTCTCTAAATTGCAAAAGAATTTACTACTTTTTTCGCCATTTTCTGACCATTGTGATTGAAGGCGGAGACGTTTCTTTTCAGCCTCTTCATTGTCAAGCCTTACAAGTTCACCCTCTAGGGATTTTTTTAATTCGAAGAATTTAGGCTGTGGGTTTGTTTGTACCTTTCTAACTATATTTCTAAGCTGTTTGCAGACCTTTGACCTATGTTGACGATTACGTTTACTTGAGTGTTTTTGAACGATTTTGAAATAGTCTTTCATTAGGGTTTTACCTGCATCCCACCATTCTAGTAGAGTTTGGAAGGATTGTTTTTTCTTTTGCCAATTTTGCCATAAAATTTCCATTATAGCACAGTAATCTACGTTATGTAGAATAGCATTGTCCATGCGCCAAAAATCTCGACCATGTGTAATTTCCTGCAAAAGGATGGATGTGGACACCACATCATGATCCGAATAAGGAAAAGGGATAATGGTACAGTTGCTGATTGAGTCAAGGCAACTTTTATTAATATATACCCGATCTAACCGACTAAAAGTTTTATGTGTTGATTCAAAGGTGTACGCCTTTTTGTTTGGGTGTAAATTGCGCCACACATCTGACATGTCATGAGTAGAGAGCAATTTTAAGAGCTCTTTTTCTGGTTTTTCGTGTTTGTCGGAGTAAAGACTTCTGTCCATCCCACGATCTAGAACACAATTAAAGTCTCCCATGAGGATAATCTTGGGATCTTTGCCTTCTTTTTTTTTATCTAAATATTCGTTTACCCTTTCTCTTACCGAATTGAAAAAAAATTGCCTATCCTTAAACACCCTACTTCCGGATGGCGCGTACACGCTTGTAATCAAAAATACACTCTCACCTAAATTAACCTCTAGCATCAGCAAACGTCCATTGGCATCACGGTAGATTGTTTTGGCAGTGTATTGTAATTTTTTATTAAGTAGAATTGCAATGCCTCCCACTCTGTGATTAGGTGTCAGGGAAACATATGCCTGACCATCCCAAAAGTGTCCACAGGGATTTTTGGTGCCTTTGGTAATGCGAATATCTTGTAGACATATGATGTCAGCATTTAAACATTTTAGAAACTGGGCTACTTGGCCTTGTTTATTTGGGTTAGTAAGGCCATTAACATTTACTGTAATGCAATGGACCTTTGCTGATAAACTTGGCTTAATGAATTATTAATCGCCAGGTGGGTGTTGTTCTGATGACGAGTCTTTTTCATGTTCTTTGTCATCTATAAATAAAAGTTCTTCAATATCGATACCTGTTATAAATTCTTCTTTCGAATCTTCTTCTTCTTCATCTCCCTTGCTGTCTTCCTTTTTCTCTTCTTTACTTGATTTTTCTTTTTTTTTGGGCTTTAAGGGAGTGCCATTTTCCCTCCTTGATCGTTTCCCAACAGTTTTCACTTTTTGGGGCTCTTTGGCCTCAGTGTCTTCTTTGGGTTCCGTAGTTGCTTCATTTTCGTTGTCGCCTGTGACAGTGCAAACCCTCGTCTCTTCATCCTGAGGTTTTGGGAAACGAACTGGGCAATCACTTATACGGTGGCCAGCCGTTTCGCAATGAAAGCAGACTGTTGGCCGTCCACGATAGCAGACAACCAACCTCTGTCCACCCACCCGGATAAAAAAGGGCAGCTCGCCCGTGGGTATTATTTTTATTAGGCGTCTCCCATCTTTTATACCTGGGAATTCCGGGAAAGTCCCCCTCCAATACCTTTTAATTTCCCCATGCCCTTCTAGAACAGAACATATTTGTTCATCGGTGGTGTCGGGGTGTACCCCCGGAAGAGTTAAAAGTACCGTATCATCAATGACAGGCCTGACATTATACTTAATGTTCTGGATACACAATCCATTCTCTGTTATTTTTTCTACTAGCTCTCTAGTAGACAAAACAATGTTCCACTGTCCGTTGGGATGGGGAACAGCCTCTGTAATACCATTTATTCCCACAGTTTTAATTAAAGAATTCAAAATAACATTTGACGATAAATTTGTGGGCAACCTGCATGTTACCCCCCGATATTTAATACTGTCATTGTTTGGTTTAGCTTTAACAATATTTGAATAATTTAGTTTTCTTCTGGTCGAAGACTCACCTGATTGTAACCTTACGTATTGATTCTCTAAGGCTTGCACTGCCAGAGGCGACAAATTTTTTTTCTTGGCATTTTCTAAAGAGACCATGACGCTTTCCATCATAAGTTCTTTGTCCTTCTCCATGCTCCCGCTGGGGCAGAAAAAACAAACCAATGTGGTCGACTCCTTGCCTGAGGCTACTCCGGAGAGGCTGTGGTCAGCACTCTTTTTTTCTCCAGAACAAACAAGTATCCAACTGGGAAACCGGAAGTACAGATTTTTGGCGATCACTTCTATTTTCCTGCCAGGTAAGTATGAAACGTAACTCTCGGGCCATGTTGCGGGAGCAAATACAGCCTGAACAGTTACTGTGGGATCTTGTCTGGGTCCTGAAACTACGCAAGCTTAGTGAGCTCAGCATTATACATTATCATCCACATTATACATATACATATACACAATCTGCAGACAGTACTGGCAACATGGCCAGAGAGTTAAGTTTCAGCTTATCAGAGTGATGTCTCTGAAGCTCTGTTCTGCACTAATGAGCCCACAAAGGACGAAACGGTACTCTCTGCAGATTGAGTATATGTAAATGTGGTAAACACTTGCTATCCTAATTTCATCTGGTGATAGCTCACCCTGCACTTTGTAGTATTTGGCAAACTTACAGTTCTGTATAAACTGCCTTACCCAGGCAGTAACTCTTAATAATCGATTCCAGCTTGAATAAGGTTTTGCATTTAATCTCCACTCTGGCTATTCCTTCTGGAGATTTACTTCTGATGTAAAGTAGGCTCTACTAATGACTTTCATTTCTTCCACACACAAAGGAGTACATTCAATAATTTTATTGGGCTAATTTAATTCTTCTTTTTGAAGATACTCAGGACCAGACCACCAATGTTTGTTTCTACTAAGTTCTACTACAAGCTCTCCCCTCTATACTAGGTCAGCAGGGTTAAGCTTGGTAGGAACATATCTCCACTGTGGTGGGTCACTAGTATCCTGAATTTCACCTACTGTTGGCAACAAATAATTTGAATGTTCTATTCTGTCCCCTAATCATCCACAAAACCAGACCAAAAGGTGACATCCCTCATCTGCATATCTAATGCTAACACTATAGATTTTGCAAGTCGTAATCCCAAGACTGCTGCCATCAGCTCTAGACGTGGAATGCTTGTTGCTTTCAATGGAGAAACCTTGGCTTTTGAAGCAACAAACCTAGTTACTACCTTGCCAATTGAATATGTTGTTTTTATATATGTAACTGCCCCATAAGCAGACTGTGAAGCATGAACAAATGTATGTATGCTGGTGGTATTCATTTTCTCATGCTGTTCTAACCTCAGACACCTTGGCACCTCAATTTTTTCTACTTCTATCATCTCTGACATTTCTTTGCTTGCATACCTGCCTGCCCCCACAACGATAATAACCCCATGTAAAGTTGGCACCCTACTTCATCATTGTTGACACTGTCCATGCTATCATCCATATAGGTTGATTTTAGTACTGTAACTGGTGCCGTAGGAAAGGTCTTTGCATATTTCCTTGCATTCTCTTGAGCTACAAATTGAGCCAGGAAGGAAGAGGCATTTACTCCAAATACAAGAGTTTGAAATTCATATATATCTGGAACTTGTAAAGTGTTGAGATCTCTCCAAAGAACCGGTGGTACTTTCCATCCTTTTGGGCCATGTTACTCCTGAGATACATCTCTGCAATGTCACAAACTATTGCAACATGATTTTTTATAAATCTCAACAAAACTCTAAAGAGACCTTGCTGAAGTTTTGGTCCCTGGTGTATCACATCAATAAGGCAGGTACCTCTATATTTAGCTGAAGCATCAAATACTATTCTTGTCTTTGTGGTGCTTTTGTCAGCTCTAACTACTGGGAAATGTGGAAGATACCATTGGTTTGGTTGATGCTTTTCTTCCTTCAACACTATTAAATAATCTTTCTCCAGGTAATTTTTTATGTTTTCCAAATAAGCTTTGCTTGGGTTTTCATCTTTTTTTAGTTTTTTCTTGGTCAGTGTAGTTGTCAGGCATGACTGGTTCATCATTTTTCCATGGTATATCAATTTGATACCTTTTGTTAAGCTCTTTTATTGAGTTTTCTGCAATTGTTACTGCTTCCTTTACATCAGGTTTTAAAATCAATCTCTCATTTTCTGTACCTGATGTTTCAGTTTCCCAGAACATCCTCATTGTTTCATTTATCTCATCCATTAATTTAACTTCTCTGGAGAGATAAGTTCTGGCTACACTAAGATTCTGATTCACTGTGCTTATTTGGCACTCCAACACAAGTCCATCCTAGTGGTGTCAACCTCGCAATAGGTTTACCTGGTTTACCATAAACCTCTGGTAAGGATTTATGGAGATCTGAATAATCAAGGCCTATCAGTAGATCAACTTCTACTTTTCTTGCATATTTTGTGAAGGTTATATCTTGCAAATGTGGCCACTGACTGCAATATCTCCTCCAATCTACTATTTTTAAATCACCAGTGACACTGTCCATTGTTTTTGCACATACAGTTGAATCCCGCTATAACAAACTTTCAAGGGACCGAGAAACTAGTTCGTAATAGTGGGAGTTCGTTATACAGAAGGGAAATTTTTTGATGAAGAATTTCAAGGGAAAATGGCACAGAATCCTTTTTGGACCCTCCCCTCAGTACATACATTTAGGTGGCGCACTGAATTGTTCGAGAAATGTTGTAAAATTCAACTTCAATTCACAAGATTCTTAGCTTTAAACCAAGTACAGTATAAACACATAAACGGACTGCAGATTTAATTTTAATGCCTCATCTCATGAAATCCTCTGACTCGCAATTTTTACAAAAGTATTCTTCTACATAATAAGTCTTACTCATCACATAACAAGGAAATATGAAATTCTACAAAAATGCTGACCAATTACGAAATACTTCGACCAATCAGTAACTTACATGTTGCTTATTCTAATGAGGCAGAAATACACCCACCGTAGATACCAGTGACTCATACATAAAAATTATTCAAAAGGATAATCAGTGTGAAAACAATAGAATAAGAAAAGCAATGACGTGCGCATTGCGAGGTTTTCCCGACAAGAAATAGCCTATAGGATGATAAGTGCTGTCGCTCTAATAGCAAATAGAAAATAGCAAAAGGAATAGGTTTTTCACTCAAAAAATGTTCTATGATGAATTATAACATGGAAGATCAATACTCTTGTTGACTGTTTTATTTAAAAAAGTCAGTGATACATTTCTGTTGTTTTTTATTATTCGTGGCTAAATAGTACAACCTTGAAAAGGAATTGATTTTTTTTCGCATTTCATCCCCCAGCACCTCTAGAGCCTGAACAACTTCACTCTTCGTTGGCGTCTCCATTATCGACATTGGATTCCTTTACCATAAAATTCAATGTAACTATTCAATGTAACCACTCTCTGCTACCAGATTCTGGAGCGACAGTTCCCAGATAGAAATCCAAAGGACGTTGGATATCAAACACAAACACAAACCAATATAAAACTCAAGAACTTTTATTTAATAACCATTGATTACATTCTATTCGCTTTCTTAACTATCATCATTATCATCATCAGGTTGAGTTTGTGTCTCGGATTCTTCTGACACGTTCCTTCCAGCTTTGGCGATCTTCCATCGCACTAGGAATGTCTTCCAATCTTAGCCCAGTATCTTCAACAAGTGAGTCAGTAAATTGACCTCATGGTCTTCCGACTGAAGATCTACCATGTTGCAGCTTCCAAAATAATAAATCACTGGCCAGTTCGCCTTTCGCCCTCCATACATGACCAGCTAGTTTTAGTCTTCTCTCGCATATTACTACAGAAAGCGGTTGGAGATGACCATGTAGTTGCTTATTAGTCACGCGTTTTTCCCAGGAGATATTCAGCACTGCTCGTAATAGTCGTGTGTATGTCCCATCCAACGAGGCTTCCTGCACTCTTGGCAGTGTCTATGTAGATGATCCGTAGGTTAGGACAGACTCTACGACAGCCTTAAACAGATTTCTCTTCTGAATAGTTGGTAGAGACGACTTCCATATTATTTGTAGGCCATCAAGAGCCTTCCATGCCTTTGCTTTGCGGATTGCAATGTCTTTTTCAGTAGAATGGATATTGCTGCCTAGGCAAGAGAATTCATCAACTTGCTTTATGACATGGCCACTTTTTGAGGTAATCTGGCCATTTTGATTGAAGCAGATTCCACATGGTGTAGAAGTTGGATGGCATCGTCAATAGTATCGTCAATAGATAGAAGAGCCAGATGTCACAGCTGACCAGCACAAACGGAAGATCAGGGATGGAATAAAAGAGACGGCGCAAATAGTAATGTTACGAGTCCTAAATTACTAATACAGAATAAGCTTATTACAACGATAAATATCTAAATAACATACAGATAAATGTTATGTAAAAAGGTACTTAAAGTTTCTCTTCAACAAAGTTCTCTCTGGTCTGTCTCATCAGAGTTTCATCTATGATTTCCTTAGTTCGTGACTTGTCTTTGATAATCTTTGCCAGTCTCTGTCTTGAGTCGTTCTCATGTCCAAGGTACTCTACAGAAGAAAAACCAAGTTTGCATTAGATGGCTTAACAGAGAGATTTGCACACTTTAACCTCTCAAACAAAAGTTTCATAACGTTAAGATGCTCTTCCCATGTCTCAGTATGAATTAGAACATCATCTAGACAGTTATTAACACCAGGAAGTCGATGTAGTAACTTTCTCATCATTATAGAGAAAACAGCCGGCGTACAAACTAAGTCAAATGGCATGGTTGTGAATTGAAAAGCTCCTTCTGGTGTACTGAATGAAGTCTTATCCTTAGATTCTGTCGAAAGTGGAATTTGCCAATACCCTTTTGAAAGATCAAACTTTGAAAAGAATTTGTCTCCATTTACCTTGGCGAATATGTCCTCGGGATTAGGCATGGGCTCGGTGTCAAACACTGTAACTTTATTTAACTTTCTGAAGTCAATGCAGAATCTATGAGTCCCATCAGGCTTCTTCACAAGCACTATTGGTGAATTGTATGCGGAATCTGATGGCTCAATAACTCCAAGCTCTAGCATTTTCGAGATTTCCTTAGAAACTGTCTCCTTAAGGGCATGTGGTATGGAGTATGGTCTTGACCGTACTGGTTCGTCCGTAGTGAGTTTTATATGGCATTCTGCAAGGTTGGTCTTTCCTGGAATATCTGTAAATAGGTCTTTGAAGTCTGTTAACAGTGTAGCCAACTGG
>RDPX01000350.1:733328-745176 GCA_003991215.1 Morbakka virulenta | reverse complement strand
GATAGTCCCTTCAGAACCATTAAATAAATACATCAAATGCTGTGTACCAAAGTTTCTTCTGAGTTTTACCAAGGTCAGTATAAATGACTGCATTGGTGTAAATAAACGTTTTCGTCCCCTGCTTTCATTTTCATTAGCATCTTTACTGTTTGACAGAATAATGTTTCTACCATTTTCTCCAGGATCCATAAAATCAAATACAGCCTGTAAAACATTTTTACTAGGAAAACTTGTATAGTGTTTACACAATTTATCGGAAGAGACAACATGTTCAAAAAAATGGTTTCTGTGCTTGTTATTCACTTCCTCAGTCAATATTTTTATCTCAGCTATTAATTCGTCTTTTGAACGACTATCATGGCCATCTTCATGTAATATGGAATTATGTGTTTCCAAACTGGGTTCACAGACAAAGTCAAAGTTAACCTGTTGAACTGCCCCTTCCCCTGTCCTACATTTCTTCCTAGGGGAAGGTCTCCACGATGGCGATTTTCTACTGGGCCTATCTGCCAGAAAGTTATTCCATTCATGTCGTTTAGGTGTAGCACCTTTTTTTAAGTAATGCCTTGTTCCTCCTGGGGCTCTATGAATATCAGTAGAATCAAAATGCTGTGAGCAAATGTATGTAGAGTCTGTGACTTTAAATCCGTCTTTGCCATTTTGTCGTTTAATTAAATTGCACCATGTGGATATTGCCTTTTTATCTTTCGGAAATTTATAAAAGCTATATGTAGTGGTTTTTCTTTCTCCGTTTTCATAGAAGTAACTGCAATTTGAGCAGTTATAAGCAGCACATTGTTTACCTAACGATTTTTTAGTCGCCATGTTTGTTTTTTAATTTTTAATCTATCAACCATAGCCTCGATTTCATGTTTACGGCTTTTTTTTATGAGAAGGTCTATTGTGACAGGAGGTTCTTTTTAATTCCACGGACAAGGAATACAAAAGACGTCTGGTTAACTTCAAAATATATTTTGTGTACAAAACGCAGTAGCAACTAAAGAATATTATTCAAAGCTTGTATTAATACACTGGACAGCTAACAAAGGCTAACAAATCAATATTTACAAGTTATTTCGTACACAGAAAAATAATCCTTGCTGAACATAAGCAAAATGTCTGGATGGCGAGTAAGGTCTATCTTTCCAGATTCTACTGAATATAAATACACAGTAAAAACAATAGCACTTAAGCTATCACGGTCTATGAGTTCTACAGTTAAACCAATCAAATACAAGAAAACACACAACATTAAAATAGGTCGCAAACAAGTTGAGAAAGAGAAATAAGACATTGGTAAGAGCAAAAGAGTAAACTTACCAAAGGCTTGTTGATCACGGAAGCTAAGTACTTCGACTGAGGAATATTAATTAGGCGATCGTATTTATAAACTCTGCTGTTAATCAGGGTGCGTGATAAACTTGTGATGGCCTGATATCCTGAGCCAATGAGAGGGCTACAGGCAGCATCATACGATTCCTAAATTGGCCTCATTAGTACCTATTGTTATACCAAAATCACTAGTGAAGAAACTGAGACACATCACGTGGTTCTAGATGTCTCAAAGTAAATGTGGACAGCTATAATAGCACGTGTCTACGGTTACATATGTTTGAGAAAGCATGACTTTCTTTCCACATTAAGTCCATACATGTCCGACAATAACAAAACATGAAATACAACATACCCAAATAAACAAAACTGACAATAATTATCTGGGGGTATTTTGAGACCATAATTCAATTTGTAAAATCACCATATTTATCATAATAACTGTATGTATCTGATGGCATTTCTTCAGTATTCGAGAAACATATTCACTAATATACACAATACTCATTTTTACATCATGAGGTAGTGATTCTTCCATCGTATGTATATTTTCAATTATTTCTAAACAATTATCATCAGGTAAATGGGAGTATTTATCACAATTGTGTTTAGCATTAGCTAAGTTATTAACATCGATATCAAGTTGCAAAAATAGCTTAGCATTTTGAATTCTGACTTTCTCCAAAACTTGTTGTACAGTTATAAAATATGTCCCACCTGAACCTTGACATAACTTTGAAAACATTTTTTCAAGGGGATCAGTCGTATAAATCCCAAGCATTACAAAAGAATGAGTCGTTGAAAGGATATATTTTGTCATGTCAATTAAACATCTACATGTGTGGAAAATTGCTTTTGCAGTGTCTATAGTTAGTGATTTCATTCTTTTACTACCAGTTGTTTTCTTCATGGACTCGGCCAAATCAGCTATCTTCAGCAAGTAATTTAATTTTTCATCATTATCGGATTCTATGACAGCCCGATCATCATCTCTAAACTGAACATCAGCAAGTAAACCTCTAACGTTTAAAATTTTCCACAACTTACCGAATTTACTGATAAATTTATGGTACCATCAGCTTCACAAATATCAGAATGATTTTCCAGGGCATGAAGTTTCATCGCAAAATACCTTTAAACAAGTACTGACTTTCTGTCATTCTACTGGCTTAGGGTACACAGCAACTTCTGTTAGTTTCAACATCTTTACCATGTGATCTTTTTTTCTACCGAATGAAGTTTTTTTAAATTACTCCATTTTGTAACATATTGAACATCATCATCATCTGTATACAACTCTTGTGTTTTTTCAGTCAACCAGTTATTTCTAATTGATTTCATAAAATGAACAAAGTCGAAAAGCAGGTATATATGTGATATACTGTAAGCCATGGTTTAACACAAAAAAACTTTTGGAAAACGATTGATTAACCCGATTATTGTCAGAAATAATTGCATGTACATTTCCAAAAGAACTCTGAATAATCTCTAATACTGTTTTTGTTTGTTCGAATAAAAAATCAGTATCTAATTTGCTAACTGGAAGCATCTTGCATAAAAACTTTGGGCCACCAAATAGAGAGACAATCATGAATGAAATTATAATAGTAGCAAGTCTATCTGGATCATTTACAGATCTGCCAAATATGTAGCCAGTATGATAAGTTATCGAAGTCGTTACATATACTTCATCAATTAATATGATGCAATTTTTATGCCGTTCATCTTTCATGCTGGAAAATATCTTTTTAATGTAATCACTATCGAAGACTTACTTACTCTTACTCTTACTCCAGGTTTAATGTCCTACTTCCCCATGTATGAGGCTTGGACCTTGGTCTTGTTTTTTGTTCTTCGGTTTTATTGCGCTCCTCCAAGCTGATCTTTCCAGAGCCAGTCTTTTCTCGATGTTCAATGCTTTCATATATTTCGTGATGTTTTCGATCTATCTTTTGCGTGGTCGGCCTTTTGGGTAAGAGCCAGCAGTTTCATACGAGAGTATCTTTTATGGCCAAATGCCATCTTCCATCCGAACCAGATGACCAAACCAGCGGAGCCTACATTGATGAATAACTTCAATGATTTTATGGAGGCCAAGATGAGCCAGAAGTTCAGTAGTATTAATTCTATCCAAAAGTTTTACAGACGAAATCCATCTAATCATGGCATTGTCAGTACGGACCAGGCGATTCACATTGTCTACATTTACCGGCCAAGTTTCACTACCATACAACAATACACTGCGAATGCAGGAGTTAAAGATATAACCACGAGCTCTAAGTGAAATTCCACGTAAAGTTAGAATAGGCAGTAATTCACGAAAGTTCTTCCAAGCTGATCGAATTCTGGCAGTGATAGCATCATAGCAACAACCGTCTTCACTAACTACATCACCAAGATAACAAAATGTTTTAACTGTCTCTAACTCAATGTTTTTTAGAACAACTNAAGCTAAAATATAAACAAAAGGCTAAGTTAAACATTTTCTCGTTAAAAACAATACACTGTACGATTTCACTACATTACATAAAGTTACAATAATTAGTAGAACTTGGCGTCTTTTTAACATACGTACATGTAAATTATAATAAGCACATAAAGGCAGTCAATAATACAACTCAAAGCATAATATGTGGACAACAAAACTGATATTTATCCATTACAAAGTTAGTATGCGCCACAATGTCATATCAAGTGAACTATGATTGCTTACACTAAATCAATAGAAAATATAGACAGTAATTGAATTTATATATACCTCATGCTCTCTACTGGCAGGTCCTGTACTTTAAGTTCTCTCTGTACAATCTTAACTTTATTTTGTACAGTAGCTGGATAAACTATATTGATGGACGCAGCAGCTCCTCTGGTCCATCCCACGGTTTCTTATTAACTGAATTTAGAACGAAATCAATAGGTAGACAGACAACAGCATTTCGTAAGACACGAATCACTTGACTGTTTACAGAAAACAATAGAACCCTAGTACAAAACACAACTGTTAAAAAGGATCTAAAGTCCAATATTGTGTCATCAATAGGCTAGTTTGTTCCAAAAAGAAGCCAATCCGCAGCCAGCTGCCAAAACAACAGCAACACAATGACTCACAGAGACCGGCCGACAGCCCACTGCTCTTTGTGACGCAGATACCACATAGTAACAGAGCTTCAGCCTTTCTTCAGTCTTGAGGAAACAATCTGCAAGCCAAACGAAAGTGATCCCCACCCTGCTCTCCTTCTCTGCGTCCCCCGAATCCCTATGAATCCAATGTGACGTCAAATGAATCCAACTTTGCCAGTCAAAAGCTGAACAACGCCAAATGCACAGACAGCAACAAGCAACAGAGAGAAAGAAGGAAGCAACAACGGAGAAAGAAGATGTTTGTTATACATGAATTTCATCCCGTTTGCCCTAATCCTCTGACAGTAGGCTAGCTCAACAAATATATTTGTGAAAACAGCAACCGTTAATGACTACAAGTAAACGGCAAGGTGGGAGGGGGGCGCGATGGGGGACGGCTTCTCTTTTACTACGGTCACTGGTTAACATCTTAACCACCATATCATATCTGTGTGCGTTTATAAGGGCCACGGATTTCTTCATGTTTACATTATAGCTGGTAAGTTTTTGCTCTTGTGACTTACTACAGTGTTACTAACATGCTATAATTGATGTGAACAACAGGCTCGTTCACGAATGTATTGCTTCTCAATATATATAAATTTATATTTTTTATCTTTATTTTTGTCCAATCAATACTTTGCACTCAGCAACTGAATCAGGTTTCTGTGCCTTGTTTATACTACGAAATTTATATCAAAGTACTTATTAGACTCTTGCACATTATTTTAAGGCTTTGAGTTTGATCGTGTGCTTTTGGCGTGTACAGGATAACATCACTTCAATTTCATTGATTTGTAAAATAATGTGCTGTAACTAATTGTAGCATCTTAGTGTAGTATATATAGAAGAGCAAGGAGAACGAATATGACATTGATCGTCTTATTCATCATTCAATTGAACTTCATTTTTTGTCAGCATTTGCAGCGTCACGCTTAAGCTGGCTAGCAAGTTACTCAGCAGAGGCTATGTAACACAACTGAATAACCTAACGCGCTCTTACCTACTACGTAATGAGCATTGCAATAAACTATGCTAAAAACTCATAAAATGCAGCAAAAAAAAAAGAGAGAGGCAATCTCTCGTCTGGTGACAAGTAACGAGTAAGTGTAAAACACTTGAACATTATACCTTGCACATCAAGATGGGAAAATCAAATATCACTGTAGCTTGTTGCATGTGGTTGCTCTGAAAAGAGCAGTTTTTGAGTAGTGTAGGAACAAATCAAAGTGCCAAATACCTGTCCTGTCTTATGCTTTCTTGGCTTTGGTTTCGGTCTTCTTGGGTAGGAGAACAGCTTGGATGTTGGGCAACACACCACCTTGAGCGATAGTAACACCAGATAACAGCTTGTTTAACTCCTCGTCGTTACGTACAGCCAGTTGAATGTCTGACTGTGAAGATATCTTTGTTGGTGAGTTTGGCATTCTGTATACAGAAGCACTATGCTGGTTGGACAATGCCTCTGTGTCATAGACTTGCTTTGTCACTGTGTTATCTATGGGCGGATCAGGTATTTTACATACCTTATCTGCTACTGACACTATATCTGAGAGCGAAACTGATGAATCATCATCACAACTATCTAGGGTTTCATAAATTTCTACTTTCCGCTGCTCTATTTCTATTAGACTTTCCAGTCTTTGCTGCTCTAGAAGTCTTTGCTGCTGTTCAAGTTCAGCTTGTTTCTGTTTTATTTTAGCATCTTTATCGGCTGCATCTAGCTTAAGTTGCAAAAATTTAAGTCTTGCTTGTGATCCTTTAGATTTTTTAAAGTCATTGTTTGTTTAGACTTGCCTGATGTTGAGGTCTTTGATTTGGTGGCTTGAGCCTGTTCATCTAGCTTTGTTAAAATGATAGCTTGTTGGTTTTTTAATGATTCCACGCTTGTTGTGAACTCTTTGGCTGAATCATGCTCTATTTGTTCCAGCTCTCCTATCATATTTTGAATTACCCAAAGTGCTGCATGCAGTTGTGCTCTTATTGTGGCACCTGAAATCTCTTCATTTTTGTTTAGCTTTGTTTGCACTTGCTTAATTTTACTTGACAGCTCGTTGATTTTGGACTAAATACTCTTTTTAATTTTTTGAACTTTGTTTTCATGAGCCTTAGCTGATAGCTTTGTTTCCCTGCTACAATGTCTAGTCGTTTGCTCACCAGTCTCAGACATAATTGGACAGTACTGGTAGTTGTGAATTAGGATAAGGTATTGCATCAACAACGAGCAGTGTTTGACCAAATCGCCCCCCACCACAAACAAGCAACCAAAAACGGTGAATCACGCGCACCGCGCAACTGAGCAACCCGCCCACAAACCAGGATATCCCCAAAACAAAGCAGCCGCTTTCTGACACAAGGTACTAATTTGAACTAACAAAGGAATGTAAACAAAATTAATAAAGGAATGCCAGGCTGCAGATATTGCACAAGGGTAGGCTAATGAGTCATAAGGACTTGTTTAAAAATTATTGAATACTTAGGAATTTACATACTCAAGTTGTCAAAAAATTTAAATATGACACTTGAGAGATAAACAAACACGGCTACTGTAACACACTTCAATGTTCGTTCCTTGTTTAAAATACAAGGATCTATTTCTCGATATTTTAGACTAGGATTCTAATAGATCTAAATACTGTGAAGACCCAGTGTTCTTTGATTCTTGGGCTATAGAGAATGTCAAATGTCAACAGTACTAAATTGCTGGTACTGTGAATAACCGCTCACTTTCAGTAGTAGATTTCTGGTATATACGGACAGATAGCTTACAGTTAAAAATCAAGTTCCTTTCGATATGTTTAACTGTTATCTCTTACTCTGGTAAAGATAGTTTACTTTGCCTCTCCTCTGCTTGTTAGAGTTGAGTACCTTGAGTCTTTAATTTGTCTCTCCTCTGCTTGTTAGAGTAGAGCTTTTACTATAACAGGCCCCCCAGATGGGAACTCAAGGGAGTGAGAGTGGATGACTTTTATACTGATGGGTTAAATAACTTAGCCTTGTTGCTTCTAATGTTTTATTTACACCACACCGTAAAAGCTAAAATATAAACAAAAGGCTAAGTTAAACATTTTCTCGTTAAAAACAATACACTGTACGATTTCACTACATTACATAAAGTTACAATAATTAGTAGAACTTGGCGTCTTTTTAACATAGTACATGTAAATTATAATAAGCACATAAAGGCAGTCAATAATACAAACTCAAAGCATAATATGTGGACAACAAAATTGGTATTTATCCATTACAAAGTTAGTGTGCGCCACAATGTCATATCAAGTGAACTATGATTGCTTACACTAAAATCAATAGAAAATATAGACAGTAATTAAATTTAGATATACCTCATGCTCTCTTCTGGCAGGTCCTGTACTTTAAGTTCTCTCTGTACAATCTAAACTTTATTTTGTACAGTAGCTAGATAAACTATATTGATGGACACAACAGCTCCTCTGGTCCATCCGATGGTTTCTTATTAACTGAATTTAGAACGAAATCAACAGGTAGACAGACAACAGCATTTCGTAAGACATGAATCACTTCACTATTTACAGAAAACAATAGAACCCTCATACAAAACACAACTGTGAAAAAGGATCTAAAGTCCAATATTGTGTCATCAATAGGCTAGTTTGTTCCAAAAAGAAACCAATCCGCAGCCAGCTGCCAAAACAACAGCAACACAATGACTCACAGAGACTGGCCGACCGCCCACAGCAAACAGAGACCGATCCCCCACTGCTCTTTGTGACGCAAATACCACATAGTAATACAGCTACAATTGAGCTTGTTGGCTAATAAGAAACCTTCTTTATCTTGCAGATTGTGGAGATCCTCTATAAATTTCCATCTCACTTTTTCTGTGTTTCATTCTTAACTTTGTCGAAAGCCTTTACAGCTAACTCTGTGCTGGTAGATTTCATGTGTGACCTGACCTCCCTTTGATTTAAAGCAATGTTTACTACTGGCACCAGGCGAATTTCGTCCTCCAGGTGCTCCGCATATTCAAAGGCTGCCACAGCACTGACAGCTTCTTGCCAAGCTTCCGCTGGCTTCACAGAGCTACGCGAGTGGCATTGAATCCTTGGCTTGAAAGATGTCAGTTCATCCATGCAGCTAATATCAAAGCCATGCCGTGCCAGCTGAACAATAACAGATTGTTGTCAACAGTGGTACTGGGCAGGGTTTGTTCCAAAACAATTTTTGCCGTGAGTGTTGCTGAGTGCGCAAAGTAAGCGTGAAGTTAAGTAAATTGAAGAAGCGTGTGTTTATGCTCTAGTAAAGTTTCTTCTAAATCCAACGTAAAGTGTAAAGTATAAATCACATCGTTTCACTTACCAGTGCTTTTCCAAATTTTTGACTCAAACTCACAACTCTCGGGTTTATATACAAAAATGCTAAGAATACTCTAGATAATACAACAATAGTAACTAAAAATAAACTGTCCGAAAATCGCTTTTATAAGCAAATTTTAAACGTTCTTTCATCTTCTAAAAAATGACTTGTCGCATGATTTAGACATGCTATAGTTCACAATTCCAAAAATAACTTGTCACGTGATTTAAACATGCTACAGTTCACGATTCGTGACAGTGAGATGTCCGTGAGATGTACCAACAACAGAGACAATTTCATTGAGTCACTAGTACCAGTGACTTACGCGACAGACTCTAAAGTATGCAGTCAATCCAATATATCTTCGCTTTCACGCCCAGAAAATGTTTTAATCTGGGGGATATTCCACTTCAAGCCACTTGAGGAAGGTCCTAGACGGCGTAACTGTTGCCTTAGCTCAACAACTTCCTCCTGAAGGGCACCAATCGTAGCTCTGACGGCATCAGTTGAGGTTGGTAAATCCAATCGTGCTTGACTTCTGGTAGTCATCTCCGTGCGTGAAAAAAGGAATATTTCTTTTTTTGTAAAAAAATACGACAAGTTAACAGCAGACAGGCTCCCAAAATTGTAATGATACAGATTAGTTATCTGGACTCTTAAGACAAAAACTGAAAATAGTTCTCCAAAATATTCAAACAGCCAAAGGGCTTTCCACAATCTGTTCTTCAAACTCAAAAAAATATACAACAAATTTCATATACTTCTTCAGCTACACTTGCAATCTCCTCCTTAACATTCTCTTACAAGCGTTTTTAAAGACTATTTACAATAGTTGTTCAACATCCAATGAGAACTGATTAATCAAAGGTCACTAAATATCACAGGTGCAAATAACAAGACAAGCTCAATAGACACACGTGAAAGAGTAACAGTCAAAAGCTACAATACACACGAGAAGCACACAAAGTGGACACGATTGGACAAATACATAGAACAGAAGTTAAAAGTAGCACAAAGCGTAAAAATACTGGCAACCAGGGGGAAAATATCATTACAATACCACTGATCTGCAAGCTTAGGCAGGCTTGTCGCTGTTTCTCATAGGCTTCACTTCCCTACTACAGTACTGCACTAGTATTTTCTCACGGCCTATCCTACGGACCTAAACTGACCTACAAAAGGCTTTCGATCAGGCCCAGCTTTGCATTTGCAATATGTTTCTGTCACCATCTACGAATCTGCATTGATAGTGAGATGCACATGATGCAGTTTCTCAGTTTTGTGCTGACTCCGAAAACAGGTCGCACTCGCATAAAAAATGGCACCAGTGTTGTTCTGAATCCTCACAGCATTAAGATACTTCTCTCGTCGGTATAAATCCGCTCTCTGTTGCTGCCACAGAGTTGGTTTGTATGCCAAATACGTTTCCGAAATGTTGTCTGGAAGACAGGCTAAACTACGGGAAGCCATGTTTGTTTGTCTCAAAATTGTGTAGTGATACACGTGCACCTCGGTAGGTGGAGCGACATGTAGGGGTTAATTCTTTTCCTTTCAATCGAGAAAATGTCATCTGCTGTTGTGGTGTCATTCATGGGCACCAATTCAAGCAGCTCCTCAGTGATGGTCAAAGTTTCAATTTTTATGGCCAGTTGAGTAATATCTGTTCTCTCATCTATTGCAATTGAAAATTCGATAAATGCCTGGATGTTTTTTGTTGTTGGCTGGTATGATGTGAAGTAGATGGCTTCTTTCTGCAAATAAACTTGAAATCCATGATGGAAAAACTTGTTCTTCTTAAAACGTTTTTGAGTTTTTGAGCAGAGACAGTAAAATTTCGGTTTCGATTTCTTGTTAAAATTTTAGCTCCCATATCTTGAACCATCCGTAGATATATCTACATTTAATCCGGTATTTGATAGGCATTGTTTATCTTTATTTATTTATTTATTTATCACGAATGTTTATACAGGATAGCCAAATTCAAAATCTACATATTTACAAAATAATTTACAAATAAATAGATTCTGTTCTACCATTGGGTCCTGCTGATGAAAAAAATAAATAAATAAATAATAAAAATAAAAATAAAATAAAAATAAAAGTAAAAACATACAGGGTGTCCCACGAAAACGACACTTCCCTCCAAGGATTGATAGATTGGAGTATCATTTTGGTCTGGACACCCTGTATGTCTCTATTTCAATTAAAAATACGATAAAAATTTCGTGATTGTCCTAGCCCCTCTAGTGGAGGAAGGTAGCTCGTTAAAAAATTTAGTACCAGCAAAATAAAATCTTTTCTTTGTGCTTTCTAACTTAATGCTAGGCACTCTTAATAAAATATTTTCATTCCTTGTTCTGTTGCACATTACGTCGAAATAGTTTTCAAAATTTGAACAAACATCCCCATGAATACATTTATACACTTGTTCACATAATTTCTTTTTCATCAGGTGGTTGATAGAACCTATCTCCTGACCATCGCGTCTTCCATTGTAAATGATCTTCTTCGCTCGATTTTCTAGAGATTCAATTTTCTGCTTGTGAGTGTTACTTGAATGCATCGTAACGATTGAGCAATAGGTGAAAATTGATATCAATAATGATTGGTATATGGCGAGCGCTGATTTCGTTGTTAACTGGGGTCGTAGTCGCCGGAGTAGGTTGAGTCTCCCTGATGCTTTCTGCATTGTATCGTTTATATGTTTAGATAAGTTTAGGGACTGATCTAGTTGAATGCCAAGGTAAGTATAACTGTTCGTGTAGGAGATGGTGTTGTTACGGTATTTCACATCTAATGATTTTTGTGAAAGTTTCTTCTTTGATCCAAATAGCATGCATTCTGTTTTTCCTTTTTCCATATTTACGATTAGTCCGTTTTCCTGTAACCACTCAGCAACATTGGTAAAATCTTTGGAGAGTTTCTCTTGAAGTTCAGTATGTTCTTTTGCTGAGGTGTAGATAACTGTATCGTCAGCGTACATAAGTAGTTTGCATTCTTCCAGACAGTCTTCGATGTCGTTGAAGCTGAGAAGGAACAAAAGTGGGCCCAAAATGGACCC
>RDPX01000350.1:690798-707759 GCA_003991215.1 Morbakka virulenta | reverse complement strand
TTCCTTGCATTCTTATCTCTTCATCCCCTCTCCCATTCAAGACCAGATATTCGGTTTTTGCTCTGCTAACTTTCATGCCTCTTTTCTCCAGGGCGTTCCACCACCTTTCCAGTTGTTCCTCTGCTTCATCTCTCGTTGTGTTACATAGCACAATATCATCTGCAAACAGCATGGTCCAGGGCTCCTTTATCCTCACATCCTTCGTCAATTTGTCCATAATGATAGCAAACAGAAAGTGTCCTAAATATTAATAACTATTTACAACATTAATATCTTCACCATTTAACGTAAAATTTGGTAGATCTGAATGCTTCATATCCCTACTTAGGAATTTCATAATGGTACTTTTTTAGCATTGAAAACCATATGTTTAATTGGAAATTATTCACATGCTCTAAGTAGCTTATTCATTCCAGCTACTGATGGTGATAAGATTACTAAGTCATCCACATACACATTAAATAGGTAGGGTGACAATGTCCCACCTTGTCGAACTCCATTGGATACCCCAAAAGGTTTGGAATATTCATTTCCCCATTTAATACACATTTCTTGTTTGGTATACCAAAATACAAGTAAACGAACGATATATCCAGGTACACCCCTTTTTATGAGTTTGTTAAATAATACAGTATGATTCACCCCATCAAAAGCCTTACTGGCATCCAAAAAGCATCCAAAAAATAAGCTGCCATTTAATACTCTGTATGAGTCTATGATTTCTTTCAAGACATAAATGTAACAGGACAAACTCGCGGCCACACGGAATAACAATGATCCTAGGATTTCTCGTGCAAATTTTATTATAAGCAAATTTTCTCCACAATAAAAACGGGAACAACTAACAGATTCTCACTCTGTCAGCCAAAGTCTTGTTTCGTTGCGAGATATCACAGACGTCTTGCAGTACCCAACTCCAAACATTACTGAAGACTCAGGAGAAAAACTCCAATATTTATGGTAATGGAGTATGGGTTGGGTGACATTTTTTTAGATTCTTGCACTTAGCTGACACTTACGGTACTTTCCGGATCTTAAAACCAAACGGACATAAAAATGTGACAATTGTCTACTGGATCAGACAATTGTCGCCTAATAAAGCATGTAATGTTGCGGCTTCCACAATACAACAATTTGATGTTTCCACAAAACTCTTAGCACACTTGTCTGTGTACATCTGCTTGCATAGTATTTCCTGTCGCATACTTATACTTAAGATATTTCTACGCAACAACAGGAAATAGAACTTGGCTAATATTTTACAAATATTGTCCTGAGGCGTCCTGGTGAGCCTCTCACATAAATACCTTGGTCAGTTGCATTTTTTTTCTTAAAACCAAATTGGTTCAGATTGGTAACCAGAAACAGCTCATATATAATATCATATATAATATTTTCAACTGCTTTACTGACAATACTGGCCAACACAATAGGTCTATAATTATCTTTGGATGTAATCTTACCAGCCTTGTCCTTTATGACTGGCACAAGTACAACTTGAAATAGGTCATCAATTGTTCTATTACCAAGGCTGTTGACTTTACAATGATCGTCCATTAGAAATACGTAAAGAGGAAGGTTATAAAAATTTTACTGAGAAATTAGGTATGATTTTTACATATAATGATTTCAAATAGCATCTTTGAATTTTTAGGTTTTTAGATTTTAGTGATTACTTCCTCTAAATTACCGCTATTCAGATTAGGCTCATTATTCAGCATTTTCAGTGTTGTACTATGTGCTAATAGTCTTAGATCAGCCCTAAAGTAGATTTTTAGCTTCCTATTCTCATTATGCTTTTCCTTTTTCCTTTTTGTTTACTAATGTGTCAAAACAGGACCACATTGATAGCAGTTTTTACAGTATATGTAAAATACTGATGTGTTTATATGAATATTTTGCCTATATGTATTATATCCTGTATAAACATTAATTTAATATTAATCCATCCATCCATTGTTTATAGTTGGCCCTTTTCCAACTGTCATTGGGTTACTGACTTTCGACCAATCTTTGTTTTCCATCTTGTTCTATCCTTTGCATCTTCTTTTTTAAGGCCAATCTTTGCTCTCTTTACACCTTCATTGTCTTCTTTTCTCAATACATCCCCATACCATCTCAGACAGCCCTCTCTCACAACATCATCAATTCCATACTTTAATCCAGTCAAACCCATCAAGTCTTTTTCACTTTTTCTTTCACCAAGTCTTTTTCCACACATCAATCTCAGCATTACCTTTCCACATCTATTCAGTAATTTTTCTTCATCTACTTTCACAACCCATGTCTCTGCACCATAAACCATTACAGGCCTTACACACGTCCCTTTCATTTTTAATGTTAGTCTTGCTCATCTACACAAGATGTCCTTCAACTCATTAACCCTCTTCCATGCCATTCTAACTCTGGAGACCACTGCTAGCTAACTTCCTCCACATGCATTTAAATTGTCTCCAAGATAGCAAAACAAATCTACCTTTTCCAAGCCACAAAACACTTGCTCATCACCATCATCATCAGCCTGCTGCTCGCCTTTAAGACATCTCTTACACTTTAAACTTTCTGCCATTTTCCTTTCAAATCTCTTCACTCCCATGACATCTTGCATGTATACACTTCAAAAACCCCTGACAAACCATGGCATTTGCCCTTACTGTTTTTCCACATACACCACAAGGATACAATTTTGACTCTACAACTTTACCTCTTTCCTCCTCAGTCACCATCACTTTCGTCTTTTCCATATTCACCTACAACCCTCCACTGCCAAATGCTTCCTTCCAGGCTCTAAATTGTTTTTCCAATCCATTCATGCTTTCGGCCATCAAAACCAGGTCATCAGCATAGAGCAACTCAAATAACAGCCCTTTTCTGCAATTTTCAGTTAGAGCATCCAGAACAATTGTAAAAATGAATGGTGATAGCACTGAGCCTTGATGTACTCCAACTCTAACAGGAAACTCATCTGAGTATCGACTACCAATTTTCACCTTTGTCTTCACATCTTCATACATTTTCATAACTGCTCTCACCAACATCTCTGGTACTCCTTTCTTCCGGAGTGCCCATTCTATCACTTTTCTTGGAACTCTGTCAAACGCTTTCTCTAAATCGACGAAGCACATATACAATTTCTTTTTCTTATATATATAACCTAGCAGCCGTCTGACTATAAAAACTGCATCAATGGTTCCCCTTCCTGGCATGTATCCAAACTGCATACAATTTATGCTTACTATTTCCCTCAATCTCCTTTCTATCACCCTTTCTGTCACTTTCATACCATGTTCTAACAGTTTAATACCCCTGTATGATCTAAAATCCATCACATCACACTTCTTTTTATACACGGGTACTAGGACACTTGTCTTCCAGTCTACTGGCATTGATCTTCCATCAATATGGATTTTGTTTGTGACTTCAGTAAGAATTACCTGACCATGTTTAGATGCCATCAAGTGCTCCTTAACAATCCCTGAAGGCCCACCAGCTTTACCATTTTTTATACTCTTCAGTGCATTTATCACTTCATCTTCTGTAACTAGTTTCACAGGGCCTACAACTTCATCAGCCACTGAATTGTCACACCATTCATTTTCCACATTCATGATTTCTTCCATGTAATCTTTAAACACCATCTGCTTCTCTTTCTCATCAAAAATAAGCTTTCCATTTTTATCTTTCAGACATGCTCCTCCAATCACATCACATGTTTCTTGTTTGGCCATCTTCATCTTCTTGTACAACAGGTTAGGGTTCCGTCTAATGCTGTCTCTTCCTCAGCTGCTTCCTTCATTGCTTTTGCTACCACTTTCTTTGTGACTTCGTTGGACTTCCTGTATTCTTCTCTACTTTCATCAGTTTTCAGCCACTGCCATTCATGATAGCAATTTTTTTTCTTTTTCACAGCTTCCTGTACCTCACTGTTCCACCACCATGTCTCACTTTGCTGTCTTTTAACTTTGCTAACTCCACAAACCTCTACAGCTGCCTTTTGAGCACACATTCATCATATTGGCTAATATATTCATCCATTTTAGCTGAAAACTTCTCTTGGTATACTTCTCTCAGTTTCCAGATTTTCACCTGTTCAGGCAATCTTCTTTTACTTTTTCTCTCTAATCTTCCTTTAAACATGTCAATCACCACCAGGTTATGCTGAAGCTCTGTTGGTATAACACGAATATCTGTAACCTTCTTCCTGTGATCTATTTAACCCATAGATGGGGCCCTAACAGGTACTACCACTCCGGGCCAGAGTGAACCTGGGAGTAATGACAATTAAGGGGTGACTCCACACTCCCCAAAACTTCAGAACTCGCAAACTGAAGCCTCATCACCGGATGCAGTTTTCTGTCATACCCAGGACCAAATTTAATAATAATAATAATGAAAAATTTTTTTTTCAAAACTTCATGTTTTTTTTGTCTAAAATCCTTAACAAAAAAAATATGATGCAATATCAACTGCACTATCTATCCATCTATCTTGGTTGATTTTCACATCACCCAAGTATGGAGACACAATCCTTGCAGCACTCTCTGTCCATCATGATTGTTTTCAACTCAGCTGTATTGTCAGCCCTGCGTCTTGCAATATGTTGTCTACATACGTAAATTTTTGCCTTCCTCGATTTCCATGCCCATCCATTGGTTGCCATAGGACAAGTTTGTTGGCTACTTCTTCTTCGTGTCTGACACAATGTCTGGCTAGCGGCATTCTTCTCTGTTGGACTTTGATGGATACTGGAGGTAGTTCTCCATATAGTTGACTATTGGGGATATCCTGTTTCCATGAAATATTGAGGGCCATTTGTAGCATTCTGGTGTAACGTCCATCAAGCTGTTTTTTCATTGTCTTTGTTAGGGTCCAGGTTTCTGCACCATAAAGTGACACTGATTCGACTGTAGCGATAAATAGTCTAATTTTAATTTTCTTGGAGAGTGTTGATGTCCATATCTTTCTTAACTTATGACATGCGCTCCAAGCTAAAGCTTTTCTCACTTTGAAGTCTTTGTCTGTGCTCTCCATCCATGCTCCTAGATATTTAAAATTGTTTACGATTTTTAAAATTGTTCCATCATGTGATTTTATGTTTATTGGTGTGTTGTGGTTAAAAGCTTGTATTTCAGTTTTCTTTGCATTGCAGTGTAGGCCAACTCTTCCTGCTTCGCGTTCCAGGATTGTTAAAACTTCTTGTGCTTGGTTAATTTCTTTGGTTATTAGGGCGATGTCGTCTGCGAAATCAAGGGCTGTTGCTATTGTTGGGTGGCTGCGGCAACTCTTTCATTGCTTCATTGTAAAACCGAGTTCTTCCTCCCTACCCTGGAATGTATTTCTCATGACGTAATCAAGGACGATTGCAAAAAGGTATGGAGCTAGTGTGTCCCCTTGCAGTACCCCTGCAACAATTTGAAAGAATTTTGTTTCACCATCTGGTGTGATCACTTTTGCTCTAGTGTTTTCATACAGCTTGTTGATGGCGGCTAGTAATTTTGGTGGAACATCATATGCTTTTAAAATTTTTATCATCATGCCTCTATGTATAGAATCAAATGCTTTGCGGAAGTCAACATATAATATAATCGCTCTTTTGTTTTGGGCTTTAACTCCCTCGATGAGTCACCGTAGTGCAAGTATGTGGGTAGTAGTTGATCAGCCAGGTCAGAAACCGTTTTGATTGGGACAAAGATGTTGGTCGATTTTTGGTTGTATTGTACCTTCATTTAAGGTGCATTTGGCTTGTCTCAATTTGTCGAGTGTGAATTTGTTGTCATTTATATGGCAATCCTTTAAAACTTTTGTTAGGTCTCCTTCAGGCGGATGTTCTAGTAGGACTGGTTCGTTGCCAAGGAAGTTGCTGAAGTCTTCGAACCATTTATTTATGCGGTCTTCTTTTGAGTTGCCCTTTATTATTCCTTGCTTGGCTGAGTTTCGCCCGGTTATGGTGTTGATTAGTTGCCAACTCTCTGTGCTTTCTTTGGTTGTCGGCACTCTCTACCTGGTTAATCATTTCATCGAGTTCTTGTTCTTGAACTAAAATACATATCAGTTTATCTAAGACAGTAAAATTTGTCTTGCAGTCCTGATACAGAGTGAATTGCTAACCATGTTTTATTTCTTTGTGTATATAAATAGTATGAACACCATAAGGCCATTTCACTCACTTTATTAATCAGTCTTTGAGTATTTATATTATGACTTTTTAGAAGGGAGGAGAACAAGTGAAGTAACTTCGACGTAAAATTTGATTAAGTTCATCTTAATAATTAAATTGCTTTCAAGATGAGAGTATCGATTTTTCTTGTAATTGTTTGACTTCTTTATATTTGATTCGAAACAACATGTAAGTTCAATTGAGTATATATCATTGCCTTTTTTCAATACAGTATCAGGCCTGAGTCTTTTAAAGATTTCATTTGGATCACGATAACCAGATGAATCAGCAAATATTTTGAAACCCCTTTCTGTTAACTATTTTATGAAATGAAGAATGGTATACAACACCGAGTCATGACGCCATGTAAATCTTCCATCTTTTATTGCTGTTGAGCATTGATTAAGAACGTGAAGCTGCGTTTGCTTTTGATTGCAGAGTGGACATAGCTCTGAATTTATTTTCTTCTACCTCTTCAGATTTACGTTGATATGAAGAGAGAATATCAGAGCTTTTCGTGCAAACTTATAGATATTAGATTGCATACTTTCCATTATTCACATGTTAATTGCTTTGCTGGAACAGAAGTTTCTAACGGTCTTAAGAATGGCATTTTGTTCTTTCAGACCAGACATTTTGTCATTGCTTTGTAGAAGACGCTCTTCCTCTAAGCGTTTCTTAACTGAAAGTTTGTAAAGTTCATTAATCTCTTGATTTTTAGACAACTTTAATATCGAGAGTTTTACTAGCTGACATGCTTTTAAAATATTGGATGGTAACGAGAGTCTGATACCTAGTTTATTTGTTGGCAGGAACAGATGTCGCGTATTTGCACCTTGATGTAGATTTAACCACCTTTTAACGTATTCAATCACAATTGATAGGTTTTGTTTGACCCATGTAAAAGAGAAATCGTATGTTGAAAGTCTCCAACGGATCTTGTTATAGATATATTTAATGATGACATCAATTTTGTTTTTGGCGTATAATGGTGTGGTGTAATGGTGTGGTGTGAATGTTTTCAACATCTTTTCTGAGATCAGTTTCCAGTTGGTTTTCAGCAATTTCAAGGTTCATGCTCATTGTAAATTCTTTACCAAGGTAGGTAAGTGATTCACCTTCATTCAGTGTTGGGACTTGTTCATTGTTTACTCGCAAGTATGAATGGAACTGAACTGTTCTAGTTCCATTCTTTTTCATCGCAAAAGTCTTAAGTACAGCCCAGTAGCACCACTTTGTAAACACATTGAGTAGTCCTTGGCTTTCTTCTTCAGTGCTAGTAACTAATGCAGAGTCGTTGACAAACTGGGACCAATGCCTTGGTTGTAATGAATCACTATACCAGTACCCCATTGATCTGATCTTTTCGGTTTCAATTGTTTCAGGAGAGCATTTACCACTAGATTGAATAATAAGGGACTCAAGCAATCACCTTGTAAAACACCTTTTTCGATTAGAATTGGATCCGTTGTATACTTTTTGGTTCCGATGGATATATTGTAATTGTTGTAATAAGATTTGATCATTTCTTTTATTGAATCAGGAAAGTGGTGGTATTCAAGTATTTTTAGGATGATATGATGGTCAATCTCTTCAAAGGCATTCAGGTCTTACAGCGTGATGATTACTTGTCTTTGTTTTAGAAGTGCGTGGTTAATTATGTACATTAAAAGTTCTGTGTGCTCAATACACCCTGAAATTTCTGCCCCAAAACCTTTTTGTAAGTTCGTTTCGATGAAGTTATTCTTTACCAGGTAGGTGTACATCCGGTTTCTAATTAGTGAAGATAGTATTTTCACAAATACTGGCTGAAGAGTGATTGGTCTGAAGTTTTTCGGCTCTTTGTTACATTTACGTTTGTAGATCAAGATGGTAAATGCATATTTCCATTCTTCTGGAAATGTACGGTTGACCCAACAATGCGAAATAATGTGGTGAAGGAGATTTCTCAGGTAAGGGCAGCGTTTGAGTACAATGATACTCATATGATCGTAAGGGCAAGGTGAACCACTTGACTTCATTTAATTTACTGTTTTGGTTATTTCATGGTACAATGGCAGGTCCTCATTGAACATTTCCATGGGTTTATCAAGTAATTTCATCCAAGATGGAAAGTCACTGTTTACTTTATTTGGATTCTTACAGGAGACATCGAGGAAGTATTCAAAACATTTCTTTTCATTAAAATTAATTCAGTGTTGTCACTTGGTGGTTCAAACGTTTTCGTACAATACTGCCAAAAGTTTGTTTTAAATTCAGCGTTGTGGTCCCGATCAAGCTGTTCATTTTGTTTTTTTGAGTACTTCACTCTGATTAGTCTGGAAATATAGCGGACATTTTGATTATTAAACTCAAAGTTTTCATTCTTTGGCCTTTAAAGTTCTTTTGTAAGTTGCCGCTTGGAGAGATGTTGGTACTGTTGTTTCATCTCATCAGATTCGTTATTAACTGTACCGTAGTTAGTAGTGAAGTATTCGTAGATTATATTTTGAGCCGTTTGTATTTCTTTGTTAACGTTATGTATTTCTTTGCATTCTAGATGTAATTTGAAAAAATTATTAGCAATGCTCCATTCTTCAACTGTTTTTGGTAATTTGATTCCCTCTTTAGGCAATCTTTTAATTGTTGCATTCGATATTATGTCTTAATAATTGTGGTCATCCTGATTTTTTGATTCATTGATTTCAACACTAAATAGCTCCTTCAATAGTATGCATTTTCTGTTTCAACACGTTCCTTTTCTCCTCCACAACTTCACTAGCCGATTTCAAACCACTTTCAGCCTTGAATAACTCCTTTCTCAAAAGTCGTAACTGAAAATCGAGAACAGTCTCGTCATCAAAACAACCATTGGTTGGTATGCGAAATTTGAGGAAACGTGGCACAATCTTAGCTTTAAGACAGTTCACCAAAAAATTAATACAAAGACAATGATTTTCTCTTGTTCGAATAGCTTTCCGATATTAAAGAAAATCTTTCCAGTTGTCATTTCGTTTGCATTCCAAGGTAAATAACATGTATGATAAAAACATTGTGGCATATCAAAATTTGTTTCAAATAAATGAACCAACAATGAGCATATATTTTTCTGACAATATATTTCGGATTTTTTAATCCATCTTCAGGTCCAAAATCAATAAAAGAAAAAGTTTAAAAACAGTTAAAAAATATACATCTGTACAAAAATTCCATCATCTATATCGCACTACATACATACGTACATACATACATACATACATACATACATACATACATACATACATACATACATACATACATACATACATACATACATACATACAATAAAATCACATATGCAAAATATCGCAGGTAATTAGATTTTAATTACCAACGATCTACTTCTGTATTTATCTTTTGTGTGTAGACACGGTTTGATGTTTTCAATATAAAGAGCCTTGAGAGTCATTAAATGATAAATTGATTTTGAAGACGCGCATAAAATCGTGACATCACCCATTGTAAGTTCACAATTGCAACTATTCCCGTGACCAGCTACTGGACCATTATGTTTATGTTCCTTAAAACGACTTTGCAAATGTCTGCTCGTTTGCCCGACATAGCATGCACTTGGACATGTAATCTGATAAACAATGCCACTTTTGAAACACTTCTCGACAGATGGTTTTAACAGTGGTAGCACAGATTTCAACTATTTCTCTATTTAGATTTTAACTAATTCTCATTCTTTTGTTTTCTTTCGTCCTACTCTGTTAGTATTCCCTCAGGAGGATCATATGAGTTGTCATTGTTAAGGTTTACAATTGAAAGATTCTTTTGTTCGATTTGAAGGAAGTCGTTTCCATAGTTCCTAATACCTGCGTGAAAAGGCTGAGTGATTTTCCTTAAGCAATGCCATAAGTGTTTTGATAGAGTTTTGAAAGTTCTACCACAATAACTGCATTTTTCCTCGATACCACTTATATTTTGTAAATAAAGTAATACTAAGATTATAATCCATACTTTACCAATTTCTACTGTAAAATCAAGCTTTAAATAGCAATTCTTATTTCAATAAAACACAAAATCACGGAGCAAGAGAAACACGTTCGCACTCTCTCCCCTCTCGCGAATGAAAAAAAATGTAAATAATAATAGTAATAGTAATAATTTTTTAAACGTCGAATTTATTTTCTGAAATAAACTTTACAATTTTTTTTTCTTCACACATTTCTCCTGTTATTCACGGTTAAAACCGGACAGAAGAATTACTTATGCGAACAACATCTTACAAAAGCAGATATCAATAACGATTATATAACATCTGCTGCTTCAAGCGAACATGCTGCGTTAACTGTGCACACAATACAATCAACAACTGGTCCTCTTGTAGGACGAAGATGTTACAGCGACTTTATTAATATCTTAGGCATTGAGAAAAGCGTCACTACCCATCAATAGAACAAAAGCAAGTCAGAGAGAGTCCATGACTTGTTCTTGCGGTTGAAGATGTAATAGGATGCCCGAATTGAGGTTTCACTACATTTTGCAAGTATTTTTTTAGGATCAAGCTCGAAGCTTCGCAGCAAAGCTTTAAACTCATCGACATCTTTGGTGTAAAAACCAAGTGAGCTCATTTGAAGGAAGACTACTTCAAATTTTCTCACCTCTGGTTTGAAACAAGCTTTAAGATCTCGATACTTTTGTGTTTTATAATCTCTTGATTTCTGGAGGTTTGTTTCAAAACAAATCGTCAATTCAATAACTACACATCTGAAGTCTGACATAATGACCAAATCCGGTCTATGACCTCCTTCGAATAGTTCCTCTAGATTTCTAAGCCCTGGTAAATCAACAAACAGTTCACAACTATTATTCCTTACTGACGACATAAAATAGATAATGCAGTTTAAAACAGAGTTGTGACGCCACAGGTAGCGGTGCTGATTAGCGGCAGTACTACAGTAGTTAAGTATGTGGTGTTGAGTTTGTGGTTTATTGTTACACAGGGGGCACGTATCCTCTGTCAAAATGTTCCACGTTGTGAGGTTTTTTCTTGTAGGAAGAGCAAGAATCACAGCTCGACGTATAAATGAGAAGATATTTTTTGGCATATTTGAACTTATATTATACCAGCACGTTAACATAGAGCTGCTACAATTTTCGACTAGGTAATTCACTATAATGCTTTGCTTCTCAAGATTAAGAAAATCTGACCAGGTTTTGCTCTCACTATCTTTTTTCAACAAACCAACAGCTTTCTTATTAACTTGACCTGCGGTTACTGCAGTTACTGCAGCTTTATTAATGTATGTATCACAATTGATATTCTTTTCCTGTGTGAGTGAGTACAGTGTTCTGCTATCAGTATCGCAAGATGATTTTAATAAGGATCGTATACTAATTTTGGAGCGTTCATATATTGCAGATGGAAGTGAAAAATTTAAACCAATCATTTTATGTGACAACGAAATATGTGAAATGTTCGCACCAGGGTGCATGTTCAACCATTTTCTAATGAACCGTGTCACTAAGTTATCACAACTTTGTTTTATCCAGGTGATATCTAATGAGTACATTGACATTAGCCAGCGAACTTTACTATAGGTAAATTGTTGCAGGATACGAAGCTTGTTGTTGCTGAGTGCGCAAAGTAAGCGTGAAGTTAAGTAAATTGAGGAAGCGTGTGTTTATGCTCTAGTAAAGTTTCTTCTAAACCCAACGTAAAGTGTAAAGTATAAATCACATCGTTTCACTTACCAGTGCTTTTCCAAATTTTTTCACTCAAACTTACAACTCTCGGGTTTATATACAAAAATGCTAAGAATATTCTAGATAATACAACAATAGTAACTAAAAATAAACTGTCCGAAAATCGCTTTTATAAGCAAATTTTAAACGTTCTTTCATCTTCTAAAAATGACTTGTCGCATGATTTAAACATGCCACAGTTCACGATTCGTGACACTTGTATCGTTGATGTAAAGGTGAGCGATCGATTGTAGACAAGTGATTTTCAAATTTTTCGAGGATTTCTGCTTTTGGTTTGCTATTATCCATACTAAAGGAGAAGTCTTTTCCTAGATATCGAAAACTACCGCCTATTTCTACAGCAGGTATAACTTTGTTCATTTCCATTAGATACGGTTTGTACTGAGTGCTCACACCGTTATACTTTTTCATGCCAAATGTATGACATTTAGGAACTTTGATAATGAAATCAGCCCACACACACCATTTTGTAAATAAGTTGAGCAAACGTTGGTTGTCGACTTCTAAGGCAGTTATAATGGCCGTGTCGTCAGCAAACTGCATCCAGTTTTTTGGTGATAAAAAATTTCCGAAGATATACCCCATGCATTTGAGTTTCTCTTGGTTAATTGTTAACATTAATGTGTTAAAGCATCAATTGAATATTAAAGGTGAAAGACTGTCACCTTGCAAAACACCTCTTTTGACTGGAATTGGGCTGGTGACAAAATCATTTGCTGCAATCGATATGCGAAAGTCTCTGTATATTTCCATGACAATTTCAATAAGATCATCAAGAAGGTGGTGAAATTTCAAGACGTTGCATATTAAATGGTGGTTAACCTCGTGATCATCAGGAAGGTGGTTAATAGCATACGTTAGATTCTCGGTGTTTTCAATTGTTCCAGATATTCCTTCCCAGAACCCTTTTTGGGTCTTTCTGTCAATATAATCGTTTTTCAATGCACATTGGTAAATACGCTTCCTTAAGCATGCTGTGAAAACTTTTAACATAACAGGTTGAAGAGTTATAGGCTTGAAGTTATCAAGGTCCGCACTGTACCCCTTTTTATAAGCTAACACAGGTAGACCAAATTTCCACGCTTTTGGTATAGATTTTTCCTCCCAGGCTTTTTTGATCAATTTCCATAACCTTGTTCTAATCATTGGACACTTTTTTAAAACAATAGTACTTACTTGATCAAAAGGACATGGTGACGAGGAAGATTTCATTTTGTTAATAACTCGAGTTATTTCAAGGTATGATGGTGGTGTTTTGACGAACTCGTGGGTCGGCTTTTTGAGTTTGGTCATCCATCCAGAAGTATTAAAAGATTTGTTGTTGTGTTTAGCCTTCAACTTTTCTCGAAAATAATTAAAACATGTAGCTTCGTCGACGTCTGGTTTTACACAGTTTTCATGTTCAAAAATATTTTTGCAATATTTCCAGAAGTTCTTTTTGATGCGAGCTTCGTGGTCATACGGCAAAGGTTTGTTCTTTGTTTTAATCATTTTTGAACGTAGAAGACGGCTGACATATGTTACTTCGGTTTGGTTGTTAGAGTGAGTTTTTAGAACTTTTAATACTTTCTTTAGCTGTCGATTTGAAAGTTTATCATGACTAAATGGGTTTTCTCCGTCGTCGTTGACAGGACCATAGTTATCGTAAAAATAACGGTAAATGACGTCATTTAAATTATCTAACGAGGTGTTGATATTCTCCACTGGATTCCCGTGAGGGAGTGTTGTTGCAAATATAAGTTCGCTAGTTCCCACTCCTCCTTTTTTGTTGGAAGTTTAACACCAATTAATCTTTTAATTTTATCGACTGCTGTAAACGGTTCCTCTTCTGAATCCTCTTGGGTTAAAAACTCTTTTGAATTATCAAACATCTCTTTAATGTCAGGAATGTCAATCACTTTACAAGAACGTTTATGAGCTTGTAGACCTTTCAATCCTTTACATTTTTTCCCACATAAACAAGTATACGAATCGCATTGGTTGTCTTTATGCCTGATATCCGGAGGGTTCTTAGTTGATGGAACATTTTCATTGTTATTTGCAATTGATCTGTCTGGAGGATTAAAAGACATTAAAGTATCTTCATTTTGTTGATTTTGAACAATAAGGTTATCGATTGTTGACAGCTTTGCTTTGCATCTCCAAAGATGGCGTCCAATACTTGTGAAATCTTCTTTACAAAATTCACATTGAACTGTCTCTGCAAGTTGGAAATTCCATAATAAAAACGAACATAACAATAACCATTTTAAACAACGTACTTTCCTTGACATAATGGTAAAACTTTCATCAAATAATGTTGCTTCAATTCGCTTATTTTAAAGTTAAACTTTATAAACCGGAGAGCCAGAGAATATACGTCTGACTCCTTTCACAGTTAATGTCATATCCATTATTATTAATAATTTTTTTTTAAACTTCAAGCATATATTTTTCCATGTTATCACTTAATACAATTGTATGCCGTGTACAGTACTCCCCCCCAATAACGAACACCCTTTCAGCCCAGACGAGATGATCGCTATTGGGAGGGAACCGTTATTTGGGGGGATGATTTTTTCTTCTTAATTTTTTCTTTTTCTCTGCTTTTTTTCTCTAAGAGATAACGACACATGTATATGCAATGCACAAACAACATCACGTGTTAAAGTAAAATTACATTATAAAGACCAAAACAGTACCGTACAACGACCAAATTTTTATATGCGTATTAAATGCCGATACTGTACGACATCAGTACAAATAATGTAATAGTTTCAGGAAAGTACGAAATCACATCATAACAAGAGTCCAAAAATACTATTGGTTAACAAAGTCCGTCATTCGTAGCTGCTTTCTAGGAACAACAGTAGCAGCGGCTTCAATTATATTTCGAGCTTTGAATAAGACACTCAGGAGTTCGGTGTCGCCTCTGGCTGTGGCGTATTCAACACACTTCGAAATACAGGCTGCTGCCTCCGTCCTGGTTGGTGGTGGTAAAAGGATTTCAGGATCGTCGTCCTCATCATCGCTGAAATTGCTCGCGCTGGATGATGCATGTGTTGTTGCGTCCTGTAGAGTCTCTGAAGCTTCAAGATCATCGTCTATACTACAGTATTCATCCATTGTAATATTTCCTTGATCCAAGAGCTCCTGCTGACCGTCCGTTAAGGCTGGAGCGGGTACTGGATCAGGTGTAGGATCATCCTCCTGAGCGGTTCTGGTAAATCCACACTTTCTGAAGCACTTGATGATGATACAATCAGACACAGCATCCCACGCATTTTTCACCCACATCACGGCGTCCAGCATGTTCACTGCTTTGGCGATATCAGTTGCGGACTTTCCTGCATCAATTTCACTAAGAACTCTAGTTAAGAGGCTCTTACGGTAAGTGAGCTTCACTGCTTGAATAATGCCCGCGTCACAGGGCTGGAGAACGCTGGTAGTATTGGGTGGCAGGAATCTAAGCGTGACATTTGATAGTTGTATATCCGGGTGCGCAGCACAGTTGTCTACGAACATAAGAATGCTCCTAGACTGCAGTCGCATGGAGTTGTTTACCTTCTGCAGCCACTCTGTAAATAGATCTCCAGTCATCCAGGCCTTTTTGTTTGCTGCGTATTTGACAGGTAAGGTTCCTTCTCTTCCACGGAAGCAGCGGGGTTTCTGACTTCTACCGATGACGAAAGGCGATAGCTTTTCTCCAGAAGCTGAACAGCATAATAACACTGTTATTCTCTCCTTTGCTTTTTTCCCTCCTGTGCTTTTTTCCTTTTTCACCGTTAGTGATCTTGTTGGCAAGGCTCTGTAGAATAACCCGGTTTCATCGGCATTGAAGATGTCGCGTAAACTATATCCATCGCAGATCGAGGGCAGGCGTTTCGTCCAGTCATCTACAACTTCCTTGTTCACGTCTGCAGCTTCTCCTGCTAATACTGTAAGCCGAACGTTGTGACGACACTGCCACTTGTATAGCCAACCATTGGATGCAGAGAAGTGCTCATGGCCCATTTCAGCTGCCAGTTTTTTCGCTTGTTCCTGGACTAATTTTCCTGACACTGGAATGTTTTTTGAGCGTGCTGTGCGGAACCACTCCCAAACGGCATCATTCACGTCATCGTAGCTCGCCTTTCGTATTTTCAATTGCTTCTGTCCTGCTCTGCCCTCCCCGGACTCCCACAAACGTAGAATGTCTTCGCGACTAGATAAAACGCCTTGAATCTGTGTCTTTCCTACTTTATACTGCTCACTAAGATCCTTGTGAGAAAGTGTCTTATTTTCTTCCTTCGATCTAATAACTTTCACTTTTTCTTCCAGAGTTAAACATTTTCGCTTGGACATTTTCTGAAACGGTTTAGTCGCAGAGTAAAAGACGTACTAAACAGTGATCGAGCAGTCTCGTATAATTATAGTAAATCAACAACACTTGCTAGTTTTACAATGATTAAGCCGCCTACACAGTCTACGAATGTTTTTGTTCGTCTGGAACAGTCAATTGACTCATTAGTGCTAATACAATGTACAATGCGTTGCACTGCCTTCATGCATCATTAACAAGACAAGTGACTGGGATCGCACAACGTGAATCAGGAAGTTTAATTAATCAACATTTATTTTGTGTTGTCGAATATGACGCATCAGGAAACATCACACCTTCAATAGAATCATCGCCAGAACTCATTAATATTATGAATTGCATTTGACAGGCCTGACATGAAACTACCGTTATTGGGAGGGAAATTTCACTTGTGGCCACGATTTTGTGTTCGTTATTCGGGTTACGGAGGGAACCGTTATTTGGAGGGAAGGTAATATGAAATATATAAGGAGAAAGTTACGGCCACAGAATATCACTCGTTCTTGGGAGGGAACCGCTATTTGGGGGGATCGTTATTGGGGGGTAGTACTGTACTACTACTACTACTACTACTACTACTACTACTATTACTACCACTACTACATATTTTATCTTAATAATTTAATAATAATAGTAATAATAATAGTAATAATAATAATGATAATAATAATAGAAATACTATTACTACTACTACTACTACTACTACTACTACTACTACTACTACTACTACTACTA
>RDPX01000350.1:620901-682757 GCA_003991215.1 Morbakka virulenta | reverse complement strand
AAAATGAGGTGTTAGAAAGATGGAAAAGTTACTTTGAAGGTCTCATGAACACCGAAAACCCCAAAGAAGTCAGAACTGAAGAAGCTCAGAGAGTTGAACGTGAAGTTGGAGGGATAGACAAAGGTGAAGTAGTCAGGAAGGCATTGAGGAAAATGAAAAATGGAAAGGCTGTAGGTCAAGATAATATACCTATTGAAGCATGGAAGTGTTTAGGTGACTTAGGCTTAGAGGTGCTCACAAAGCTCTTCAATAAGATCTTAGAGCTCGAAGAAATGCCAGTCGAATGGAGGAGGAGTGTGTTGATCCCTGTGTATAAGGCGCAAGAGTGCGGCAACTACAGAGGCATCAAGTTAATGTGAAGTTGTGGGAAAGAGTCTTGGATGCAAGGATCAGAGAAGAGGTGGAGATTAGTCAGGTACAGTAGAGCTTCATGCCGGGAAAGGGCAAAACAGACGCGCTATTCGCTTTCCGCATTTTAATGGAAAAACACCGAGAAGGACAAAAGGAATTACATTGTGTCTTTGTAGATTTAGAAAAGGCTTGTGACAGGGTACCAAGGGAAGAATTATGACATTGCATGAGAACGTCCAGAGTAGCAGAAAAATATGTAAGATTAGTGAAAGATATGTACAAGGAGAGTGAAACTGCCATCAGAAGTGCAGCAGGAATAACTGATTGGCTTCAAGTCAAGGTTGGACTCCATCAGAGATCAGCGCTGAGCCCCTTCCTATTTGCCATAGTCATGGTTCGACTCACTGACAAAGTCAGTAAAGAAGCACCATGGACAATGATGTTTGCTGATGACATCGTGCTGTGGAACAAGGCAAGGAATGAGGCTGAAGAAGAACTGGAGAAGTGGAGAGATGCCCTAGAAAAGAATGAAATGAAAGTAAGTAGAGCAAAAACAGAATACCTTGTGTTAAATGGGAGAGAGAATGAGAGAATAACTATGCAAGGATCAGATGCCACAACGGCTAAAGACTTCACGTACCTGGGATCCACAGTGCAGTATGATTGGGGATGCGACAGGGAAGTGAAAAAGCGAATTCAGGCAGGATGGAATGGGTGGAGGAAGGTAATGGGAGTACTGTGTGACAGAAGGCTATCTCCAAAAGTGAAGGGAAGAGTATACAGGACAGTAGTGAGACCAGCTTTGTTGTATGGGCTTGAGACGGTAGCAACAACAAAGAAACAGGAAGCTGAGTTGGAAGTGGCTGAGGTGGTCGCTTGGGGTCACACGCCTGGACAAAATCCGAAATGAGTACATCAGGGGAACAGCACATGTTAAAAGATTAGGATTGAAACAAAGAGAGGCAATACTTAGATGGTTTGGACATGTGATGAGAAGGGAAGAGAACTATATCGGAAGAAGAATGTTAGAGATGCATCTGCCTGGGAGAACGAAAAGAGGAAGACCAAGGAGACGTTACATGGGTGCAATTGAAGAGGACATGAGGGCGCTGGGATTGAGAAGAGAGGACGCTGAGGACCGTACCAAATGGAGATGCATGATCCGCTGTGGCGACCCCTGACGGGAGCAGCCGAAAGAGAAAGAAGAAGAAGAAGAGGGTATGAAACTCCGCGCGGATTTGTTCCATACTCGTCATAGATACATCAAGAGACACTGCATGCTAAGAGGTCGTCTGAACTGACCCTAAAGATGTTCCCGCTCTTGCTCGATACCTTGGATTTTGACCAGGTTGCTCACCTCTTGCTGTTTCTGTACTTCGACAGGTTTTACTGGGTGATTGACTTGGCTTTCTCCCAACCCTCCTCTTTTCTCAGCCTGGCTTGGGACAGAGATTACAATGTTGACATCTATGTGTTGCCGTATATCGCAGTTTTACTATCTGAACCATTTTAGAGACCCTTGTCATTGGTTGGTTGTATTGTTCTTATAATTTTAATGACTTATACTCCTCCCCTAATCCTTATCTTCATTCTCATAGTCAGCCTCATTTCCGTCTTTTAGCAAAAATTCTTGAAAGAATAGAGTATTGGGATCATTGAATGGATTGTGAAGATAAAGAAGTTCATTGTGGTTGAAGTTGTATCAGGGAGTGGAAGAGAAGAAGATGAGAAAAGAGACGAGAAGGGAGAAAACAGTGTGTACATAGGTTTAGGTATGCTTTTAGTTATTATAATTAACTAGGTTGTTTATGGTTAGAATTGTTGTGCGAGAAATTCTGCCTTTATGTTTGAGTGTTTTGTTAGAACTCATTAATTTTTATTGGGTTTCAAATATTTGATTCTCAGATGTGAAAGTTGCAATTTCTTTGTCGTTTCAATTCTTACCAGAATAACTTACCTCCATTACCACCCCCAGAGAAGCTTATTGGTGAAGATGACATTTTGGCTTTGGAAGATGAAGATCAAAGGGTTCTATTGGAACGTAATATTCCCACAGAAACATTAGTCACAGGTAAAGAACAAGAAATACATAATCTACGTGTGTAGCTATACTGATGTAATTGTACATCATATTTTCTTACTGGTAGTTCTTTTTCTCCCTTGGTGAAAGTGGTGTTTACAATGAATCAACTATGCAACGTTAATGTTTTGGGTGTATTTTTTAAAAATATTTAACATGTGTTGACATAGACCATACGTGCCACAGAATACATAAACTGATAATACATGACATGTTGTTTTTCATCTGATTAACAGAAAATCCAAAATAATTTGCCTTTTGACATAAAGGTTATGCCTATTTCAAAATTATTAAGTGCACATACCTACCTACATACAGTATAAGGAGTGAACTCCAAACAGTCAGGTGTTAAAGTTTCTATTTTGACAAAATAATCACAGAAAAAACAAAAAAACAAGAAAAAAAACAAAAAACAAACAAACAACTTATACATCGCAAACATACATACATATACACATACATACATACATACATACATACATACATATACATGCATACATACATACATACATACATACATATACATACATACATACATATACATACATATACATACATACATACATATACATACATATACATACATATACATACATACATATACATACATATACATACATACATACATAGATACATACATACATACATATACATACATACATACATATATATATACATATACATACATACATACATATACATACATATACATACATACATACATTACATACATACATACATACATATACATACATACATACATATATACATACAAACATACAAACAGCGAAAGCTAACCTTTTTTCATAGAGTACACAACCTCCTTGGTCTCAATTGTGTCACAGATGCAATTTAGAATGCTAATCTCATTTGGTTTGAGATAGGGGGTAACAGAAGTTGGTGCAGACTTTGTATGAAACGGGACCTGTTGTCGTCACCAAACCAATGTAAAATCCAAGTAACTGAAATTTGTTTTCTTCCAAGCCCTTGTGTTGCTGTATGCTGCACAGAGGCTTATATGTGACCCAAAAGCATATGGTGTGATTTGTTTGTCATGGTATGGACCCAGTTTTTACTGAATTACATTTAATGGGGTACCACTTCGGTCATCAGGAAAGTGGATTAATAAATACTCTTTACTCAAAAGGGTTTTTAGCGTTCGTCATGTGTTTTTGTTTTTCTTCTTTTTTTGTTTTTGCCGTTTTTGTTGTTGCTTTTGGTAAATTCTTTGCACGAGTGTTTTTTTTAATAACAGGGACTTTGGTAGCATTATTGGGTTCAGAATCTGAAGGTGGAAAATTCGATGTCGAGGAGTATTGTTTTAGTGATCTTCCTTACCAGAAAAAACCAAATTTGGATCCCCCACTAGCCGAAGGGGAAGACAGGTGTGTTGCTAAACTCAATGAATTCATTTTGGTATGGCGATTTATTCTACTTGACTTCCATAAATTTCTTTTTCAATAAATTAATTACCTTATAACTTTTTAGTCCATTTTCCTGAACCACGGACTACTCAACTACCCAGACGAGTACATAAAAACAGCAGAGGTCGGTTCTATGAAATGGTATGACTTTGTAAAAGTCCACAAGCTTTGAACCAGCCAATCTATTGATTTAAACCCCAACGAACTGTGAGGGTTTGTGAACTGTTTGCTTTTCATAAGTTATTCGAACTTTGAAAACGGGTCAGAAATACATCCTTGAAATAGGCTCTGCAGCTCTACCCATTGACGTCTTACTGATTGCCCTTTCAACCACCTCAGCTGTAATCTGGATACTTGGACCTTCCACGGGAGGCTGATCAGATAGGTCGTTTCGGTCCCAAAGGAGTTCAACCTTTAACAAGCTATCATAGTGCTGTTTTATTACATCTTGATTGCCTCAATGCATCCGTTTCTTTTTTGCCGTACGCCTTCGAAAAGTAACTGACCAGTCTGGTTATCACCAATTCACGGTTGTGTGTCTCGCAGTCAGTAACTTCTAAAATTTGTTCAAATGCCCTTCATATGCGCCATGTGCAACATCTGTTCCCAATTGATCTTTAATACCTTTAAAGGAACAACGAAAAGTCTTATATAGATATAGACTCCAACGGCAAACACAGCTTTCCACTGGTAACGAGATTTTTAAATCTGTCGGTGGTCAAGCGATCCTGGGAAGTCCGTCTGTGCTACGTTCTTCTTGTTAGTAATATATCCAATAATACGAGTTACAGTCCCTTGCTCAACTTCGGTCAGTTTCGAAACATTTTGAAAACAATAGCCCAAAATGGTTTGCTGATTAAAAGGGTCGCACAGTTTATTTTCTTCTTATTGTCTTGCGGAGATGCAAAAATATTGTAGAGGTCGATGAGTGAGTGTAGGAACCCCTAGCGTAGGGAGTATTATCACAATTGACCATTTTTTCCGATTTGTATTTGCTGTCAAAATGTTTTGTTTTAGTTCTGTTTCTTAACTTTGTTAGCTCCTGATACAGAAGGCATCATATTGTTTAGCGATATATGCGTTGTATGGATTCGTTAGAAGACTATGATTGTTGGTGCTTAAAAAGTTGTGAAAGTTTGTTTTCTTTAACGTTTTTGTATTGAAAGACGTGACTTTTTTCATCGTAGGGGTTTGATTTACGTGTACTTTGACCTCGGAGATAGTTATAAGTGTCTCATGTCTTTAATTACGCCTATTGTAGTGTCGATAAACTATTAACTACTAAAAGGAAAACAGCTCTGTGACTGTATAAAGGTAAACTATACTTTATTGTCCATTGAACGAAAAACGACGATTATCAACGTTACAATCCGATATGTGAATACACGTTATATACGAATATGCGAATCAGTATACGAGATACCAATATGCCAGTACAGAATCTATAAAGAATTGAAACAAAATCGAACTAATAACAATACGACTAAAACGTAACTATAATACATGTTGATTAAACGTACATATCAATAACAGAACAAATAATGAAAACAATATCCATTAAACGTAATCTTTAAACGTAAACTTTGAAGAACTTTCAACTTAACATTGATAAAACGATACACGCTGTTAAAGACTAACAATATCAAACGACTTAAATCATACAGTGTAATATAAAACAAAGTACTCACATCTGTGTGTCTCTATAGTATGATGCATTATATTACGTTAGCCATCAATGCATCCGTTCTTATCGACGACTACATCCAGAATAACGATAAAACACAGAGTTAACGCTGATCTTATATACTTTTGTCAACCCACGTATATCTGGACCAAGAGCACGTTTTACAATAACAAGAACTTTTATGAACACTAACAATTCGCGGAATCTAATGACATGCATCCAGTTCAATTCGGGTGAACCGGAAACTGTACACAATAATCATAAAACATTCTCAAGAATCGGAAGCGACACATAATATTATAAACAGGTCACAGGAACCGGACCAAATATTAAAGTAACGCATTCATTCAGGATCTGTTATTCACAATATACTAAACACTAAACTGTACAAAGACGATATTATTTAGTACAAATCGACTAATTGATATTAACATATACAATTTCTTACATTTACACCTATAATTATTGAAACTGATTTCCTCTGTGACAAAAGCAACTAAGATGGCTGTCTTTCCTACCCAGGTGGAGTTTTTCTCTCATTGCGTCCTGTTAACCAGCCTTACCTAGATGTTAGCTTTGTTTTTATTCACTACTTTACTATCTTGTTATTTTGGGGGTAAAGGTAGGAGACATGTGGTTAGTAAGGATAAAAAATCGGCCATTTATTTCGTTTGGATTGGATGAAACAATAAAAGGATAGATTCCAATAGATGACTTATAATAATGTAACGCACAAAAATTGAGGAGGAAAAAGATCGATCAGAATGCTCCAAGGTAGGAGACGCTTTGAGCTTGCTTTAGGTTTGACGTCGGAAGAACATCAAATCCCGATACAAATCTATACAATATCATGTGCCTCCGTTTCACAAACATCATTTAGATGATATATAAATTATGCTTCTTTGCAGATTCGTTCTTTTTGTTTCTGGATTAAATATTGGGACTAGCACAGAAGAATTATTGCCAGCCCAAATTCTTGTTGATCTTATAGCAGGACAATTAGGAACACTTGAGGTATGGTTATACTATCTTTTTTGCTTCTATTCTGTAAATAAACAATTATGTTAAGCTGATTGGGATAGAAAACAATGTTGTGCCTTATGGGTTTTTGGATCTGAATAGATGGTTATCAGAAAATATTGATATATAATCAAGCCAACAATGTCACTCCATTAATTTTGCAATATATTTCGAAGTTAATACTTCATCTTCAGGCTACAAGGTAAAAATACAAAAACAGTAAAACTGCTGAATACAATATTTCCAATCTCATGTCAACATATCTCTGCAGTATACACAGCTGTAGCGAAATCTAACACAGTGAATTCAAATCTTCAATCTTTTTGAATAAACTATGATAATTGGGAAACCTCCCTTGAGGGCCCTTCTTGACAAGTTAAATTTTTATGACTAATACGCGGCTTTTGTACTCATCCTTTGTATTCAATGTTGGTTTTATTTCCCGAATGAGTAATGCCTCTAATATCATTAACTTGTATTCTGACTTAGTCGACTTTGCTATTATTTGTGCATGATTGATTGATAGCTCCACGTGACACATTTTAAAATGCTGTCCCACGGCTTTATATTTATACTCCTTTACACGGCTTAGCAGATGTCGGGTAGTTTGCCCCACATAACATGATAGGCATCGCGAACACGTAATTTTACAAACTAAACCGCTTTGCATAGGTTTTTCCACGGGTACTTTTAATGATGGTAGAACTGTTTTTATTTTCTTAATCGTAGAGACAATTTTTCACGGTGCCTCAATGAGTTTCAACGAGCGTTCAAATTTCTCGGTCACTTTCCCTCGATATTGAAGAAAAATAAGTTTTTTCTCTGTTTTATCATAATTACTTTTTTCTCCTGTCGGTGGTTTCGGTTGATAAATCTTGTCCAGAGTCTTCTCAATAATTTCATCATAAAATGATGGGGAATACTGGTTGTTCTCCAGGAGGGTTTTTGCTTTGACGAGGCTTTGGTGATAGTTCTCCCACGTACTGCATGCATAGTGAATCCTATACACAAGACCGGTGACTACAGAGGGTTTATACTTCATAGGAGCTAGTGAGTGGAAGTTCAGGGTCAGCCCTGTATCCGTAGCTTTCCTGTACCACGTTGATGTTAAGTGTTCTCCTCTGTGTATGATTCGCATGCCAAGAAATGGGATAGTGCCATTTTGCTCTTTCTCCATGGTAAATTTTAGGTTGGGGTGGTAGTTATTGATCTCCACAAGTTTGTCCTCAATTTTTTCCTCGATTTTTTCTCTGCTAATTTCCCTAATGATATCATCCACTTACCGGGAATACAGTTTTGCTTCGCCCTTTATATTCTTGTTGAACTTCCTGAGCCAACCATTAGCTAGATTTGGAGCCGGTGGGCTTCCCATCGCCAATCCATCCTTTTGTCTGTAATAACCATCATGCGTTAAAAGTAGCACATCACAACTGCTGATGCGTGCTAGTTGAATAAAGGTTTTCTTCGATACCGGGGGCTTTTTGTAGTCATTAGAGTATAACAATTCCGCACAATAAGTTATTGCCTCCTCAACCGGAACATTAGTGTAAAGTGAAGAAACGTAAAAAACTTATAATTTCTTCATGTTTGTTCAAATGTATATCCTTCAAACTTTGTGATATAGATTGTGTTGATGAATTTATTTGACATTCCTTCACTACTGAAAGCCAATCAGCTACTTTTTTGGCTATGGGGTAATACGCTGAACCGGGCATTGACAAGACGGGTCTGAGTGGTGTTGCTGGTTTGTGCACGTTTGCCAAGCCGTAAGGCCGGGGTAGTTGACTTCCGGTTGGTTTTATCTTGTCGAAAAGTCTTTCCGTTATTTGTTCTGATCCTTCAGTTCAGTTAGCAATTTTACTATCCTCTCCTCCTCCTTCAACAATGGATGCTTTTCGTTTTTTCGCGTTTTCGTATGTTTTTCAAACTGTGGAAGGTTAATAATATCATCCAGTCTGGCAGTCATAATTTCTTTCTTAAGAAGTTTCATTTGAAAATCCCTAACATTTCGATCATCAAAACAACCATTGTTTTATACTCGGAATTTCAGGAATGCAGGAACGATCTCTGCTCTGATACAATCCTCAAGAAAGTGTATTCTCATACTGTTCATTTCCAACTTTTGTAGCGATGAACGATATTGGACGTATACTTTCCAACAACCGTTTCGTCGTAACTCCAGCATAAATAATTTGACAGCATTTTAAAATGTGTAACGTGGAGCTATCAATCAATCATGCAGAAATAATAGCAAAGTCGACTAAGTCGGAATACAAGTTAATGACATTAGAGGCATTACTCATTCGGGAAATAAAACCAACATTAAATACAAAGGATGAGTACAAAAGCCGCGAATTAGTCATAAAAATTTAACTTGTCAAGAAGGGCCCTCATGGGAGGTTTCTCGATTATCATAGTTTATTCAAAAAGATTGAAGATTCGAATTCACTGTGTTAGATTTCGTTAGAACTGTGTATACTGCAGAGAGATGTTAACATGAGATAGGAAATATTGTATTCAGCAGTTTCACTGTTTTTGTATTTTTACCTTGTAGCCTGAAGATAAAGTATTAACTTCGAAATATATTGCAAAATTAATGGAGTGACATTGTTGGCTTGATTATATATCAATTATACAAAATTGCACAATGTTTTTACCAAACAAATTATCAGAAAATATACAGATTTTTAAGGAACTTGCTGTATCTAAGGATAACAAAATTTCTTGTTGGATTTTACTCCTACCACAATTACTTTTGTCGTTTTTTAGGACAAAGAGTGCTTTTTAAACCTTCTTCCGGAAATTTTCATGTACTTCCTTTAATTGATGTAGTTTTTTATGTTAATTTGCGTTTAGTCATGTGGTCACAAACGTTGTTTTGAAGAAATTATTTTAGATTTCAAGTCAGGGTGCTCACACCCTGCAGGTACCGCTTAACGATTTGTTAAAGAAAGCTCTTCCTGGATGACCCCATTACAAAGTCTATTATATTTGCTTTAGGATTGTAAGGGTTAAGACAGTCTTGATTTTATTTTTTAGGATCAACGAAAATTTTCAAAAATTGTTCGTGTCATCATCGCGGGCAACTCGCTAAGTGAAGAAATGTTGAACCGTGACAGTGATAGAATAGTAGGTTGAGAAGGTTTAATTCCCTTATTTTCTTAGTTTATTTTCTTTTTTTATCATATTTGTTTTGGTTTGCTCATAGTGATCAAATGTATCCAAATAAATGCTGTTAGTAGTTATTTGCTCCTCAAGTAATGACAAGGATTTTCCCCATTGTGGTAATATATGCAAGACTGTTTCGCGATATTACTCACTCATCAGGAGGTGAATTGATACTTCTTCTGATAAGTGAGTAACATCACGACACAGGCTTGTCGAGATGCAATGTGTATTTTTTTGACTATTCTTATTTTGTATCAAGCTATCAAGCTCTGCATTCATGTGTGTGTGTATATATATATATGTATATGTGTGTATATATATATACATATATATATATATATATATATATATATATATATATATATATACACGTATATACGTACATAAGTACATGAGATACTTGGCTTGCTCAAAGTCAGCAGAGATGAATTATGGTAAAATTGTATGTTAAATATGTCAATATGGCTGTTTCTCAAAGTTTCATATTTACTCAATAACCTTCATACTGATACCCGTATGAAAACCATTTTCAAGAAATCTATAAACTAACTCCAGAGTTTTAGAGGTTACCAGGGCAATAGAAATTGGTCTGTAGTTGTTGACATCAGCAAGAGAACAACATTTGTAAATTGGTACTACTTATAGTTTTCCAATCAGTTGGTTTTTGCCCAGTCATGACAGGTAGATCGTTTTGGCGATTTTTAAAATAACATCTTTCAGCATCCCCAGCGGGAGGTCGTCAGTGCTGGTCGATTTGTTCCGTTTCAGTTTCAACAAAATGCCTTGGAAACATCCCAAATTGAAAGGTGCTGTAGTCTCATGTCGCTTCTCGGCCTTTTGGCTAAGATCAAGTGTAGAGCTCTGGTCTCTCCTTGGTCGGGTCTACAGCTATAGGGCACAACCACACAGGACCGGTCGTCTTGCGGTGCTTGAGCTTTGGCTGATGACCAACCCAGAAGGAAGGACCTTCCTACGGAGGGTCCTGGAGGGGCGATCCGTATGTCTTGCATTTTATGGTGTCTTGCACGCTTTCTGTCCCTCTTTTTCTTGATCTGCTCCTTCTGTTCGGGTCTTTCATAGATGCATATCTGTGAAAGACAAAATGGGCCCACTGTTGACCAGGGGTTCCATCAATGAAAGACCCAGTCTCATATAAAGTCTGCTCTTTTAAAAATCGCTACAGAAGAGAAAAAGTTGCAAAAAGTGAATCTTGATTACTGAGGCTGAAGGGAACAATGATTGTTTTCTCAATATTTTTCTCACTTATAGCTAGCATAACATCAATAACGGTACTGATGTTTTCAGTAACTCACGTTGGGGATTTGACTCATTGTATAAGAACATTAGAAGCATTAGAAGTATGCATTTCCATACAATACAGCTGTTTTTATAAAGGTAGCTTTTGTTTATATCTCCAATCAGGTGAACTTCTCTGAAAGCATCATTTGGTGCAATCAGGGCGTCTGCTAAAAGACCTTTATAGTTTGTTGGAAGGTAATGCGAACAACCTGGGGTCTGTAAATACTGCCCAAAACAAAATTGTTGGCATTCTATATTCGAGTGCGTATTCCAGAATTTGAAAAGACCAATAGTTTCATCACAGTCGTTCTGTGTTATGTTTTTCCTGATAAAGTGATTATCGATGTTTTTATGCTTCCCCTAAGACTGCACACAAGCTCCCAAAGTTGCTTAGGAATTCCGCAATGTTGTGGTGACCAATTTTGGACGCCCCTTATCAAAGAGAAAGGGGTACACAAATGATTTATCAATGTAACTGCGCGATCCGAACAAGGGTGGACCGATTCCACCGTCTTGGCAAAAACAAGGTTTTACAACCAAAAAACATGCGTTTCTTCACGGCGACACAAAACACTTCCATTTGTCGTGATGCCATTTTGAAAGGTGTTACATACTGTAGAAATAATGACATTTAATTGTTTGACCACCATGTCTGTTCATTTGTTGACTGTGGGGTTTTTTTCACCATCCTTAAAACGTACGAGGTTTAATCGTTATGCCTCGTATTTCAGAGAATTAAAATATATTCAGCAAATCTGCCACTTTTTCCTTGCTCTTACCTTATGGCTAGAAATGAGAACTCACCGTTATTTGAATTATCACCTTGACATTCACCTCATTTTAAGCATGTACGTCTCATGTATTATTTTGTGCATCTCGACTTTTCTTATTTGTCCTCTGCTGCAAAAGATGATGCATTTAGTTTTCAAACATTACCTTGCCCTATTTTATGCCTGTCGTTAATTTTGTGGCATTTTCATATCGAGATGTGTTTAGTTACCTATAGAAATTGGTTTGTTATAAATATATAATATAATTTTTTTGGTGGTAGAGGTGATAGAGGTGTACCTAGAGCGATTTTCTCACTTCTTGTGTTATCGAGAGTCCTTCTATGGTACCTACTGATGACGAAGAGATACCATTCCCATTAAAAGCTCCTCTTTGATAAGAACACATGTGTATAACCTTGTGGTAGAGTTCTTATTGGGTGCATATTTTAACTAGTAAGCCTTGATGTGTGCGTGTGTTTATCATTGAGAGTGAGGGTGGTATGGTGGTGTTCTTTCTTATGCATTTTATGTATTGTCTGAAGCTCCATCATAAATTAAGGATAGCATGCGGTTTCTTGTTTCAAAGAAATAGGGAGAGGAATTGAAGTACTTCACTTTTGCTTGGAAACATTTGTTTCAGTTTTAAGGTCATGATTTTCTGGTAAGTCTCATTAATTGAAGACTTAAGGGATCAGAAGTCCTGAAATGTGAATGTTAGAAGGGAAAAATCCCAGAACATGAACGGTTTTTTAGCAGATGTTGAAGATGTAACATCTGCAGTGTGTTGACATTTTAGGCCAAATATTTATCACGCCATACCCAAGCAGGAAGTGTTGACGGAATGAAAAAGTTAGATGATTTGATCACACAGCTTGGGGTGAGTTTTAGATTGTTAACAATTGTTTTACTCTTTTGTTAATCAGGACCAGTTTGTAATACAATTAATGATGAAAGTCAACATTAAAAACGTTTTGTTTATTACTAGACGTTTCGGTGTCTCTATTACACCATGTTCACTAGCTAAATAATTTCATAAATTCACATTTCCTCAACAATCTATAAAGTTGCGTAATCTCGAAAGCAAACAAACACTTACTACAAACCCACACACACAGCGTTGTACACAAATTGGTACAGATTTACTGAACGGAAGTACAAAATTGACCTTGCAAAATGTTTGTTTTCTAGAGCATGGAAAACCTGCTCGAATGAAGGACTTTTCAACGCAGTTGTGATGTAATTCTTGATAACTTGAAAAAGAACTGTTTTCCCGAACCACTTTTGCGAGCTGTGCGTAGGAACTTTGTTTCAAAAGAGGAATCAAAGGCAAATAAAAAACCTGTTGCAATGTCGAGGAAAATCGTAATCTTTCAAGAAAGCATATAGTTGTCTTTATATTTTTTCTCGTTTTTTTATATTAAAGAGTACAATGTTCTCTTACATTCCATATGGCAATATTTAGAGGTTCTTTTTGTTTTCAGTAACGTAATGACTATGAACAGTTACCTGCTGCTGATAACCTTGTCTACCGAGCGAGAATCAGTTGTTCAGAGGGAAATGGGAGCCTTTTACGCTGTTGTTATTGATATTGAAATGGTTTTTATTTTGGCATGACGAGGATGAAAAATAGAGTGGTACCCACTCAACTAATTATGGCTTAGTCCAACTGACTCGAACTTAATTGTGCCTGCAATTATTCATCTGCTGCCCAGTGATTTGTTTTTAGTGTTCTGCACAACGGTCCAGTATTAACATACAGGCACTCATTCTACCAGAAAGACGTGTTCATGTGCTGTCAGGCCCAGCCTGATAGATGGTTCTAATCTTGCACCCTGGTACTTGAGGCGGGCATACCCTAAACCATAGCCTAAGCTAAATCATTACGTCCTTGAGATTGTAAGCCACATATTAATGTGACTTGTACTGACTAGACTGCCAAATGGGAATACACTTTGACAAAAATGGCAGGAACACCCCCACGTGACATCTCAGTAGAGCTTGTAGCTTTGAAACATATTGATGTTACGATTTACCAAAAGCTGTTTTTACCAAATGTGTTGCTGAAGAAATTTGAGGCAACATAAATACGCGTGTAATTGTTTACAACTACCAGACATACTGTTATAGAGATTTTCAAAAGAACAAGTGCCCCGGTGGACCTATTTCTGGTTTTCAGGGTCCACTTATTTAGTTTATCATAAGTAGAGTTTTTGTGAACGTAACTGTGTACCATCTGTGTTGATATAACTCATGCTCTGCTATCTTCTTGTTTTTTTCAGTCATCAGTGCCAGTTGATATTATGGCGGGTGAACATGATCCTTCAAACCAGTTTTTGCCACAACAACCACTTCATAAATGTATGTTTCCTCAGGCATCAACGTTTGGTTCAGTGCAAAGCGTAACAAACCCATATGAAGCAGTTATTGGGGGCTTAAGGTACACAAAATCAATTGTTTTATTGAAATAATGAAAGGGATACCCTCTTAATGGATTTGCGTCGTTTATTATGAAGTGTTAATATTTTTTTTAATTTCTGGTTTTCCTACATATTTCAAAGATATATGTGTAAGTAGTTATACTTATATTTAGTGATATTTCAAGTGATTACTACCGTGATTACTACCCCTTGCTACTACATTACATGTTGCCTAATACAGTGTAATACCATTATGCCACAAACCACTAGACCAAAAAATCGCATAAGATACGTCGGCACCGTGGACCCCAAATTGTTTCCATATAATTAATGCTTACTTCAGTTAATCAATGCTTGTTCACAGAGCCAGGCTGTTTTAAATCCTTTCCTGATAAACCACGCCTGAAGAAGTACTGTATTATCTTTTAACACATCAAAGTATACTGAGCAGATTAGCACTTTAACGATGAAGTCATACCTTTCAAAACATCAAGGCAAACAGACCAGTCATTAAAAGTGTCAACATGTTGATAACAAATGTTGGAACCTGACACAATTAAGTTATTGATGATACATCAAAAGATAAACCGTATATATTAAATTTATCCCATATCCATAGTACTAACATAATCCTTTAATATCATGAGTCATCATGGAATGCAAACACGCTTCCTACACTGCTAAGCTGAAGTTGGATGTTGTCAAGAGAGTACTAAACGGAGAGGCCCGTACCAAAATCTGCAAAGAAATAGGCGTGCCTGAGGGAACATCGAGAGGATTGGCTAGGGTTGAAGAAAAGTTGAGAAGTTATGTCGATGAGTTGGACGAAGGTGGCTTAAAGAGGACAAGAGCCAGAACTGCCAAGGATCCTACTCTGCACAAAGCCACATTTAGCATGTTTTATGAGGCAATGAATAAGGAAATCCCACTGTCATGACCCATAACTTAAGCACAAGATGTGAAGCCGCACAAAAAAAATCCACGTTGAAGAATGAATTTACTGCCTCAGCAGGCTGGGTGAACAGATGTAAACAGCCTGATGGCATTGCTCAAGTAAAGGTAAATGGAGAGGTTAGGTCTGCAGACACAGAAGGAATTGAGACCAAAATAAGAGCTAAGCAGATTTATAAAGCGGATGAAACTTCCCTCTACTATCGTGTCCTGCCCGAGAGAGCACTAGAACTAAAAAAAGATAAGAGGAACAGAGAAGGGTTTAAAGCATGAAAGAAAAGATAATATTGCTCTTTTGCTGTAATATGATAGGCAATCACAAAGTAAAACCACACTTTATTGGTAAATTTAGATCCCCAAAAAGTTTTCATCATATAAGCATGAACAAAATAACTAGTTCTGTATGAAAAAAATGCATAGATGGATGACTGCATAAATTTGTGTCCACAAACACTTTTCTCTATCGGTACGTCAACACTTGAGAAATCTGAGATTAGAGGAACGAGCCGTTCGACTGTTAGATAACTGCCCTGCATATCCACCGGCCTAGTAGTGCTTCAGATCCAGAGGTGGGAAAATCGTAGTGTATTATCTCCCCAAGAACACTACATCCATAATACAACCTCGTAACCAGAGAATCATACACACATGTAAATCAAACTACCTACGTGAAGTAATAATAGTTCTTGTACAGGAAGACACCGCAGTGCCAGACCGTATCAAGATTCTGAAAATCAAAGATGTGTTATATCTTTGCAACGTCTGGAAAGCTGTAGCGCAGATTGCATTGTTGGGGCAAAACCCTTGGATCGTCAGAGGTGAATGAGGATGAAAAAGAGTTCGACTTTGTAGGTTTCACAGAGGACGGAGCTAGACAGCTGCAGATAAATTTCGCACTGCAGTAATAGAAGATGTTACAGTACATGAAATATTCTCAGCCAAGGTAACTGCTGATGATGTTGCACGTATGGCTGAATCATTAGAAGATGAAGAACAAGAAGTTGAAGAACCAAAATTGGAACCAGTACCAGATACCTGCCCACCACCCAAGTCATCAGAAGCTACGATAGTAGAATTTCCACAGTATAGCATTGAATTCTACTAGAGCACAGGAGATCAAGTAAAATTCCTGCAACAACAAAATGCCTTACGGGATGCACAGGGAGTGGTCAACTTTCCCAAAACAGAACCATAATATTTACGTACATAAAACATAACTGCAGTGAAACCTTCCTACATTGAATAGTCATGGGGCCAGCTTTAAGTGCTCAATGTACACACATGTTCAATGTACCTAGATTTCCCTTACATTGGGGGAAAGGAGTGGGTAGGTAATGACAACAGTTACATGAATTTGTTTTTTAAATGTAATGGGTACAGTATTGTACATTGTACATTTTGCTTAATAACATCAATTTACTAAGGATAGTACACAGTGTCAAATTTAAGGGAAGAGTACACATTTTGTGCGACGAATTTATCAACTGTCATTTGAGTGGTACCCATCATTTTCTTTAAATGAAGGAAGTCGTGCTCAGACTTCAGTTGCTCACAATAGGGAGATCTGATTCAGAGTTCAGAGCATAGCACATGATCTTATTCACAAGCTCACTTGCTTCCTTACTAGAGATTTTCTCAACAACAGTCTCTGAGTGACCATCATCATAATTCTTATCAACTTTGACTTCAGGCTCACGAGGTTGTTCCTCGTTTTGGGCTATCGTGACCTGCCAGTTGGGCTTCTTGCACTCTTTGCACGTTTCGATCCCTGAGTCACAGTATTCCTCGACATCAAGGAGGTCGTCAGAGAGCTGGGCAGATGCACGTTTCAGAAAATATGCTAGCTCAGGCAAACGCAGGTTCTCATCAAGCTTAACTGAATCACTAATAATGTCAATTGAAAACCCTGCCTTTCTGAAACACTTCATTACTATTGTCGGTGGCAGATTGTTCTGAGTGTCACGAGTCCAGTTTACAAACCCCAAAACCGGGACATTGCAAATGACGTCAGTCAATGACTGACAATCATCCAACTATCCAGTTTCAGCAAAAGCAAGAGTTTTTTATAGTCTTTGTCATTTTGATAATGCGTTGATCCATTGGTTGGAGTTGGGATGTGGTGTTGGCAAGAAAGAATTTGATGATCACATTTGAGAGCTTGATCATAGGATGTGATGGAGCATTGCCTATGAACATCAGAATTTTGCGCTGCTGAGTTCGCAATAATCAGTGGTTTCAGTTTCTACCACATCAAACTTGCAGCAAAGATCACTGTTATCCTTTCCTTGTGATAGTTTTCCTTCGTTGCAGCTTTCACTAAGAGTAACTAGCGATTGGTTAGAGATACTTCGAAAAAATCGCCACTTTCATCGTATTGAAAATGACGCCTTTACCATATTCCTGGCATATAGTCGGTACCAATTTAATCTAGTCGTCGCAAGTCTTTTCAGAAACGTAAGCTTTCGTCCCTCAGATTTCTTTGCAAACGTTTACCTTATTCGGGTGCTTGCCCTTGTAGTGTTGGACATCTAACAAGAACACGTTTATTCTAAAACTCGGAAAAAGTCCCGCTCGTGCCTGTTTCCTCTTCTTGTTTTTCGGAGTTTTAGGCACTGATTTCACGGATATTTTCCTCGTACAGTTCCTTAGTTTCGCGTTTTCATTTGAGCAGATTTAAAACCCTTTTAACTGATACTCATAGTCCTTTTACCTCGATGTTTTTCCACCTGAATTCATAAAAAATTAAACTTTCTTTGATAGACAATTCGTTCTAGAAACACTTAGCTATCTTAACTGATTGGTAGTGACAGCACTTCGATACGTTTTGAAAGTGTAGACAACGTACATCAAAATTCAATGATCTTGGAGTAAAATTTGGTTAAAAATAGCTCACGATAGCAGAAGTTAACTGCAGTCAAAACGTTCCTTTCACTAATTAGAGGTTAATTACTTCCGTTTAAACAAGGAAATTGATAACAAGTTACTAATCAGTGTCTAAATACCTCTAGGTCTTGATCAATTCATCTAATCCCTCACCAAATGAAGAGCAATTAGCAATAATTAGATTGTTAAACAGACCCTTGATGTTCTAACAGGTAAATATGTTGTTGAGAACATGAATGGGTGTTCAATGTTCAAATTATACAGTTGTTCAATGTACCAAGGTTCTCCTATATAGAAGTAGGCTGAGATTTGCCCGGACTGGGAAAAAGTGTTCAGGGCTGGAAGTTGATCAATGTGCGGACGTTTTCAATGGTATAGAACTCACTGTACTGTTTTATGCTTACTATAATTTTCATGCATCCCCTGAGATCTTCAGGCACATATGCATAATAAGATATTCACTATGCAAATCAAGTTTTTTCACAAGTAGTTCCTTTGAGATTACTCAGTAGTGTTACTCAATAGTGTAACTTTCTAACAATAATTTATTTTGATGACAGCATTTTTAAATTAACACGCCTATGTTGTTAAGTAACTCTTTATGCTTTGGGCATATGATGATTCTCGCCTTCTCTTCTTCGTCTTTTTTTAGATATTACAATATCTGATCGAGGATTTTCTAATTGAGGATGTATTACATGTTGTATATATAATATGTGCGGCCCCAGTTTTAGGAGTTTGTGCCTCCACTATTTCTGCCATAGTTGGTAGATATCTCAAATCATACTTCAATTCTCCTGGGATATATTCTCCCAAAGGTCAGAGTACTGGTTATGGTACCATTGAATCTCCTTACTGCTTCCTTTGTTAGTGCAAAATGCCTTGGGGACGAAAATCCCAGAGTGTGGATTTTGGTTTCCAGAGCCTCTATTTGCTGCATGCCATAAGGAGCAATTATAGGAGTCAAGGTTTCAAACTCGCACTACGCTCTCACAATGATAACCAGTGTGGCCCAAAGCCCTAATGAAAACAACGGAAGGGTAAAAGTTAATTAACACAAAAAATATAGAAGCTTTTACTTCGATACAAAAGAGAAGTACACAAACTGGTCATTCAAAAGATGAATTTTGAAATATTACCAGCGTATTAAAAGTTGGCTCGAGTGTAGCTGTTTTTGTTAACATTAAAAATTAATTCCTGCAAAGAAAATCTGAAAAGATGTGTCAGAAGTTTCTCGTTAGGTTTACATGGTATATCTGAAGAACAGGTTGACTGTTATTAGAGAAGCTCCAGTAATTGATTCCAACTACTCTGCCAATCTGCTTTGCAGGCCGTAGCTCCTCAATCGTCCTGGCGATTCAGCAGCAGTTAGGTGCACTGTTTGCTGTCATTCATGGTACAGTAGAGCTGGACCTGAGGGAATTGGGGGGGGGGGGTGTTCATAGGTCTCACTACTCTTTTTGCATCAACATGCATTAAATGGTGGTCTGTAACAAGGGGTTGGTGTGTTAGTGTTAAAAATGTAATCCTTATTCTTGCTTTTAATAACAAACATCATTTTCCTAGAATTTTAGGGACATCGGGACAAAATGTCAGTGATATTTATCGTTTCACATCACAAGAGAACATGATGGAAATACTTGAATTCACATTAAAGTGTGGTCATATCGCACCCACTTGCCCGGACTCGTTGAGTAAGTAACCAGAAAAATTGTGTTTCAGGTTTAGGCAGAATGGCGTGTGATCGCAAGTGTACTTGCATCCCCTCGCCAGATGTTATGATACTTGTTTTGTTTTTTCGCGTTGGCATGCAGAAATCGGACGCTCGAAAATAACATACGTCCGGATTTATAAAAAAAAACTTATTAAAATCACACAATACTCTTTTAATGTGCAAAAATAATGTCGTACCCTATTCCTTCATATAAGCACATGCTCCTATACGTGGAATTTTTAAGTTTTAAAGAAATTGGAGGACAGATTTTTATTGCATTATAAGCACACGGGTGTTGCTGTGTATTTTTTCGATGTTTATTAATTGTGGGCATTTAATTGGGCCAGAGGGTTAAAAACAGGGCTGAGTGAATGAACTTAACAACATTTGTAAGGTGCAAACAAAAGCTTCAAATTTTATCAAAAATCGTCCGCTTTGTTAGATTCGTCAGAGTCGCGGTCTTTATTAGTAAACGTCTGAATAGCACTTTCCGGCTTCTTGTCGTTGTGCCCGTCGGTGTATCCCACGGTCTTATTGGTTTCCATGAATTTGAATGGATACTTATTTCTCTGTTGCAGTCACTTTGTGCAGTGGATCCTAGATATCTAAAGCCTTAAACTCTTTTAACGTCTACCCGTTTCATATTTATTCTATCCTCATTCGTGCCATTTAGCACCATATACTCTGTCTTCGCTCTACTAACTCGCATTCGTCTTTTCTCTAGAGCATGTCGCCATCTTTTTAACTGTTCTTCGCTATAACATCAAGTAAGTCAGTGCCAGGCGCAGACTGCGAAAGTGACAGTCTGCGCCTGGCACTGACTTGATGTTATAGCGTTTTGAAATCTTTAAAATTAGTACTATAGTAGGTTGCAATTATTTTTTATAGGGGCAGTCCTCGTACTGAGCTTTTTGCCTCAGCCGTTGTATCATAATTTGGTATCGTCTGCCTGGCACATTTGAAGAGCTGGCCAGTTCATAAAAATATCTATAGGCTGTCCAACTGTTCGTGTGTTTTGACTTCTCATGGAAAAATTGAAGCAAGGGTCAAGGTACACCGCCAGAACTGATGAGAGATATCTTTCTTTCAAGTACTCCCTTAAAAGAACAATGAATGTTAGAGAAATCGAGGTTGTATTAATATATCGTTTAAATTCTTACTTAACAGAATTTCTATGTCATGCATTACTATTCTCTTTTAGGTTGCTATCCATTTTACAGTGATGATCCCTTCATTTTGAATGATTCTCCGGACATTTATTTTTGTGGAAACCAACCAACATTTGATTGGAAAACAGTGCAAGGTTTGTATTATAATTTTTTGCTAGAGAAAAATCCTGGCCCACAGCGTTGTTTTGTCTTTCATTTTTGTATGTCAGGGAGAAAAGTTATTACCAAAATCACAACAACGTTTAATATTTAAAAAATGGTTTGGCAAATGCATTTAATATCAAAGGCTACCCTAAACATTGAACTTGAAATCACATTCTTTTTTGGTCTATAGGTTTTTCATACTTGGCTTTTGTTTGTAGGTTATCAATTCGTCTAATTGATGGTTAGAACAGAACAGCAACAAGCTAGTATTTTGATATTAAAACCTCAAGCGAGGCTTAAGGCCATTTAGTGTAAGGGACTATGAAGAAAGAAGAGACAAAAGGAATGAATTCACTTTAGAGTGAGGTAAAAAGGTAACAAAATTTACCAGAGCAGTTCCCGTAGTAATATCAGTGGAGAGAATTAAGACTAATGACGTTATCTCTGTGATTAGAATTAATCCCTGGCAGCGCAGCCAATCAGCGCGCGTTATTCAGGCACACCCCTCCGGTCTAACCAACCGCTTTTTTTTCAGACACGCAGCCCGATCATAACAAATCAGTCGCCAGCATCAGTCCGTTTACCTTCCAAGTTAATTCCACCCAAGGCATTGAGTATTTGGTTTCCAAAAATGAGAGTTAGTGCACTAGACGTGGGCACAGTTTATTTCAGTCATTATAGTCCACATTTTCTTAATTATTTTTGGTACTTGTTGTCTCCTCCTCCCTCCCAAAGATTAAGTATACTTTTGTCCTATAAAAAATTTTTTTTCGCCAATAAATTATATATCAAACGAAAGAACATTTCTCTTTAATGGATGTAAATATCTTGTTCAAAATTGAATATTAAGTTGGTCAACTAATCCGATCAAAAGGATGACTATGCCAGGATCGGCAAGTGTCAAAAATTGTTCTCAAAATCAACCCTGAGGTTTAAACATAAAAAGTCATATCTAAACAAGTAATCAAGATACAGAAAGCTTATACTATTCAAATAAGTAATCTATAGGGAACAAAAATGTATGTTTTAAAACTATTTCATTTACATATATCCTCTTTCGTTTGATGTACAATTTATCTCAGGGTTGATGTTGAGAACAATTTTTCACACTTGCCGATCCTGGCATAGTCATCGTTTTGATCGGTTTAGTTGACCAACGTATTATTCAATTTAGAACAAGATATTTACACTGATTATAGAGGAATAAATGCTCTTTCGTTTGATAATCCGCGACTGACAATATTTAAGCGATCTACAAGCTAAGGCAGGCTTGTCACCATTTCTGATAGGCTTCACTTTCCTACTCAGTACTGCACTAGTCTTTTCTTACGGTCTATCCTACTGACCTACTGACCTAAACTAAAACAAAAGGCTTTCGATCAGGCACTGGTAGTCTAACTGGAGTCTGCAAGAGCTGAAGAAGAGCTGCAAGAAGACAGTCAAGTGAAAACTAATTACAGGCTATATCTGACAATGCATGATACACTTACCCAGTTTTGTATTTGCAATATGCTTCTGTCACCGTCTCCGACTCGTCGATAGTGAGGTGCACACAATGCAGCTCCTTGGTTTTGTGCTGACTCCGAAAACAGGTCGCATTCACATCAAAAATGTCTCCAGTGTTGTTCTGAATCCTCACAACATTAAGGTATTGGTCTCGACTTTAAAAATCCGCTCTCTGGCGCTGCCTCAGAGTCGGTTTGAACGGCAAATACGTTTCCGAAATGTCGACTGGAAGACAGGCTAAACTACAGGAAGCCATGTTTGTTTGTCTCGAAATGGTTTCTACCCTTCAACCTGTCTGGGTTGGGTGGCCCTACCGTTAGAGTAGCTCCCGCTAGCATAGCTCTCAGAATCACAGATACACTTAAGTCCCACAACCACGACAAGGTTGCATTGGCATGGCAATAAGATATTTAGATGAGCTCACATCCACATCAAAATTATGTGTTCCATTGCCTTTTGCGTACTTCATATAGTCATCACAAATAATTTGTAAGAATTCGCCTGTAAAAATCGAATGGTGCCACTGGTTATTCTAAAGTAGCTTAGCTTGGGGAAGGAGTTGGCCCAGTGAACGTTTTGGTCAAAGGTATGTCACTGTTGTACCATCTGCTGACATAGTATGGATCATTCCATTTTCTTTGGTTCACTGTCTTCTGTTTTGCTTCGTTTCGTTTTGTCATCATTATTGCTTTCTCCTTCACTCTCTCCTTCAATAAATGTGCCAGATGGATTCGTCATCTCTATTACAGCAGTACATAAAACCTGGTCACCGCTAAAGTCATTCGCATCTCCTGTTGGCAGATTTTCATTTCCCGAGTCTATATCACTATTTTCGTTATTGTGATTAATGACTGGCTGAAGGTAAATCGTTACGGATTAGAATTCGTTTTCATGTTCATTATCAGAATCAGAATCTTAAGAAGAAATGACCTTTTCGACGACGTAAACATTTTCTTCGCCTTTTGTTAAGTCTTCACTCTTTCTTTTCAGTGTTGTATTTTATCTCTTACAACAATATTTTATGGTACCCTTCATTGTGCGAAGATCAAAAATTGCTGTCAGAGGTCCGTTTACGCATTTAAGCGTTGTATTTCACGTCATTTTGACTTACCTTGTCAACATGTTTTAAAGCAGAGGTTTTGAAGTTCCGAAGAATTTAGTTAAGGGAACACTTGCCCCACCAAACCCAAATATACAATAACAACAAACAAAAGACTTGCTTTGCGGGGAATAATTCCTATTTCGAAAATCCATTTGGATGCCTAATTATTTGAATATTTGTAGAAATTGCCCCAACACTTATAGCTTTAGTATCCCAATGTTAACAATAAAGTACTTCCTCGGTTCTTGGTAAGTATAGGACAACCTACCCAAATGTTATATCCTTGACAGATGTTATATATGTATTGTAGTATTCTCAAGAATACGTGTGTGTAATGGTAATTAACTTTGTATAAACTAAGAAAATAATGTTATTGTCACAGAAGCCTAATTGTTTTTCGACATTCAGGTATAAAAAGGTTGAATGTTAATTGTAGAGAGATAAAATAAATGCATATTTTTTTTAATCAGCCGTACTAGTTTTGACCTTAGAGTGTTCTTAAAGAATCATTTCTGTTTCTCGGGAATTATCGATTTTTATTAGGTTGCTGGTTTAGAGAAGAGCTGAAATTTGTTATTTTGATCGCAGCTGTATGTAACAGAAGAGTCTATTTTTCAAGTGGTTTCCCTGTCGAGACAGAAACCCTGCCCCTGTTCTGCTTTGAAAAGCGATATATTTTGCACTTATTAAATCTGGATATATTTTTTTCAGGCGAAAATGGTCAAAATGTACTGCTTCTGACCATACCTACCTTCTCAAAGACGAAAACGGCAGCTTTGGTTAATTTGAAAGACTTGTCTTGCCACCCATTGACAATCTGTACAACATTTACGTGACCTTTGCATGTGCTAGGATACGTTTTCTGTATGTCGTTTATACTGTATTATAATAACTTAAAAATAGCATTGTATTTTCATTTCTATGTATTCGATAAAAAATGCATAGTACCATGTGCAAATTCAAATACAGTAATTTGAATGCCTCTGTAGCTTCGATTACCTCTAGTTTTCGCTTCAAGTTGTTCTCCTTTGCTTAGACAGTACAGAAAAATGTTGCCTGGTCGTATCAAATCGATTTTACAAAACGTTTAATTCTACCAGCAGCGATAACAGAATGCTATGGTTTATTAGTAGGGGACGCACATAGTTTTTAGGTCTACCCCACAGCGCGCAAATTTATAGTAAATTCTTTTAATAAATTGTTCATCGTTATACACAGCTAGAAAGGAGTAAAATTTTACCCCATAGTTAGGAAAAATCAAAGGGAGTTCAGTATGCATAGCACCACTTACAAAGCCAAACAAATAAAATGCGCCAAAATTTGTACAGATATTACGCGCAAAAGGTATGTGCGCTAAAGTTAATACGGGCAAAATTTAAAAAAAGATAGCGTTTTAAATCAATGAAAAAAACTTTTTTTGCATCATAACGGTGGAAAAAATAAACAATAAGCGGTTAGTCAATAACAATAGTATTTGATTGACCATCGTGTTCATCATTTAGCACTTCTCTGTCTTGATTTGCGTTTCTTGCAGCAATATTAGCAAACATTGTTCTAATATCTTTCGACTTTTCGTTCTTTGATTTCGTACCAGAAGCTTTGGTTCTTTTTGACAACGAGGGTTTAGAACGAGTGATAGATGTATTTTTTCGATTCTGCAGTCGGCTCAAATTGGGCTGATTATTGCTGATTGTGGATCCAAAGGTCCCATGATTATAGCTTCTTCTGGTCCCTCATATCTTTCTTTGAAAAGCTCCAAGTATTTTTTGATTAGTTGATTGCTTTTTACTGTGGCAGGAATTCGAACTATTAATGAACAAGGAATTTCGAAGCCTCCTTGGACCAAGGGAGATCTTCGGTAATGAGATTTGGTTAATTTGGCGTCGATGCACGCCCCTCTATCTAGTAAAGGCTTCGTAATTCTAGATATTTCTAGCGGTAGATGACCCACAATTCTTCCATTCTGCTGACATGTTTTCATCGGAAATATATCATAAGGATTGTTGTCTTTATATTCACAAGATAATATTTCTGAGTCGGTCGGTTCCCAAACTGATTTATAAAAATGGAATCCCTTGACAGCAGCTTGTACATTAAGGATCTTTTCTCGAAACATTCTTATACTTATCTATATAACGTTGCTCAAAAATCCGACGTATCGAAGACGACTAAAACTTTGTCGTTGATATTGTTTTTTTGATACACCCTCCATCGAATGTCTCTTTTATTCTCTCGTATTTATTATGAAATGTTTTTATCATCGTAAGTCTCCGTAACGGAGTGCCATGTCAATCTCATCAGTGTTCGATTTCATTCGAGTTCCATTCAATTATTTTTCTACTTTTACATCTTCAGGGGGTAAATGTTTTGATCTCTTTTGAGTTGAAACCATCATTCTTACATCCTTATTCATTCGTTTTTGTTATAGATTTAAAGCGGTAGATATAAATCAATTCGAAGAGAAAAACTACTGAACACAGAGAGAATCTTTTTCTCAAATTGCTTGGAATAAGAAGCCAAAGATGTCATAATACGCATAATACTTGGACCCCTGATCATAAATATAGGTTTCCACGTCTTCTAATTAAGTCAGCGTTAACAGCAGACTACGTCTTGGTCTATCAAGTCTATTAGATGTATCATTAACTTCTTACGTAGAGTTCTTTTCCGGTCTAGTTTTGCCTTCGTCTTGTCCCGAGCTGTCATGATCCGCAATTTCTAAAGGAAACAGCCTTTGAAGCGGTCTTTCAATTATCGAATGTCGTCCTTCCTTTGTGATAACTCGAAGGGAAGCTCCACGGATTTGTCCATCCTTTCCACTTATAACCTTTTCAAATTTTCCTAACCGCCAGTTTGATCCAGGTTGTTTTTCCACGTAAACATTAACGATATCTGGAACGAAATCTCGAATTTTCCGCCCTCTCGAATTTTTCGCTTATGTAAATAATATGGTCACCATTGGTTCCAATATTGCGATAATAATGTGGATAAATATCTCATGCGACGAGTAACCATCGATTTGTCAACCTTAACGTCCACCAGGCTAGACGTTGGTACGTCAGGCAAAGACAAATTCTTCGTCCATGTAACATGCGACGGGGTAAGAGGCTCGTCAAAGTCATCCTCCGAATAATAAATCAAAGGTCGCGAATTTAACACATTTTCAACTTCTATAGAAACCGTATTTAGCTCATTGTATGTTAAATAAGCTCGTCCTAGCGTTTTGCGTAAGCAACGTTTAATTTCCTTCACCTTTCTCTCGTAATGCCCTCCTTGCCATGGACGGAGTGACAAGTTAAATCGCCATGTAATACGACGTTCCGACAAAAATGTTTGCAACCTTGTACTCTTTGTAAGCTTGTGTAAGATATTATTAACTGTTTTAAATGTTTTCGCGTTATCAGAGTTAGTAGGTTTCGGTACTCCCCTTCGCGTTATAAATCTCCGTAAACATAATAAAAAGGTTTCTGCAGACAAGTCTGGCACTAACTCTAAATGACAAGCGCGGGTAGAGCAACAAATAAACAAAGCGATATAAGTTTTTGTACATTCCTCGGTAGTCTTACCTTAAAGGTCCGGTAAAGTCGATTCCGACATCCAAAAATGGAATGCTATCTTCTAAACGAAAATAAGGCAACTCAGCAACAGGAGGCAAAGTTGTAATAACGTCCTTCGAATTTTTGACAAACTATGCAACCATGGATTACTTTTCGTACAAATTGACGACCTTTAATGATCCGGTATTTAGTTCTAACTTATGCGAGTGTCCTTTGTCATTCTATGTTTCAATGTCAAGTGACAATCTTCTACAATCAGCTTTGTAAACAAACTGTCTTTCCGTATAAAGCTGGGAATTTACATTCGTAGCTCAACGAAGCTCGCAAAATTCGTCCCTTACATCGCAAAATTTTATTATCATCTGAAAAAAATCTTGTTCCCATCTATTAAATTTTGTGTCATTGTAAACATTTTTCTTCTTCTTTTCCTTCGGTCTTCTTCCAACGTCAAGTTGGGTTGGCCGCTCGGCATTTCTTCTTCCACACGCACCTATTGCTTGCATCGTCCTCCTCAGCGACAACTGTTTTTATATCAGTCTGCACTCTGTCTCTCCATCTTAACTTCTGGCGCCCACTACTTCCTTTTCCAACTACCTGCTGATGGTACACTTGCTTCACAATACTTTCCTCCTCTCTCCTCATCAGGTGTCCAAACCACAGGAGTCTAGCCTCTTTAGCCTTTCTCCCCATATCGACTACTTTGGCACGCCTTGTCAAATCTGAACTTGTTCTGTGCCCCTACAGAGATACTCAAGTTATCCATCGCACCATCCTCATCTCTGTGGTTTCCAGCTTTCTTTCTTGTGCTTTCTTCAATGGCCAAGTTTCAGCTCCATAAAGCATAACAGGTCTAATGCCTGTCTTATAGAAATAGCTCTTGAGATGGAGTGGTACCTTTTTGTCGCAGACAACTGCACTACTCTCAGACCATTTCCTCCAGGCACTCCCAATTCTTGCCTTGACTTCTTCCTCACAACCTCCTTTCTTTTCGATGATGAAACCTAAGTACTTGAACTTATTCACTGTCTTTATCTCCTCTCACTGGGTATCCACCATCCTAGGGGCTTCGACAACTGGTCTACTTGATAACATTACTTCCATCTGGTTTGCATTCACTTTTAGGCGCTTCTTCTTCAGAGATTCTTGCCACTCTCCCATTCTTTCCTGCAGCTTCCTTTCCTTGTTGGCTGTAATGGCTAAATCGTCGGCTAAAAGGAGTTTCTGTTGAGCACTTATGCGCATTTCCTCCGAGATTGTGCCCATGATAATGATAAACAGCAGCGAACTCAAGGCTGATCCTTGGTACAATCCTACCCTGACTTCAAAAGGGGATGTCTCTCCTGCACCCGTTCTTATGATGGTTTCACAGCATGTGTAAAGGCTTCTGACTACTCTCACGAGCTTTTCACCGACTCCTCTTTTTCGGAGGCACCAATAGACCAATTCCCTAGGGACTCTATCATAAGCCTTTTCCAGGTCCACAAAACCCGTGTAGAGATTCTTGTTGCCCTCTAGAGGCTTCTCTTGCAGCTGCCTCAGGATAAAGATTGCGTCAACTGTGCCTTTCCCTTCCATGAATGCAAACTGCATGCTGGCTATCTCAACTTCCCTTCGTAATGTCTTGTTCTGGGTCCTCTCAAAGAGCTTCATTACATGTTCCAGAAGCTTTATTCCTCTGTAGTTTTTGCAGCCTAAATTGTCTCCCTTTTGGTTGTAGATAGGGATCAACAAGATTTTGGTCCAGTTACTCGGAATCATTTCTTCATCCCTTATCTCTCGCAACACCTCCGTCAGCCATGTTACACCTTCCTGCTCTGAGGCCACCAGCAGCTCACTTAAAACATCTGATGTACAAGGCGCTTTGCCTCCTTTCATGCTTTTCAATGTACTTCTCACTTCCTCTTTAGTTATCTTGTATTCTGGGCATACCTCTTCCAGCTTGTCCCGTGGATTCTCTGTATTCATAAGCTGGGAGAAATGTTCACTCCATCTGTCTGTAATCCGCTTGTCTTGGCTCAAAACATTTCCCTGGTTATCCTTGATAAGAACCATATCTCCTTTGTCAGACTTTGCCCGTTACTTGCCTTTGCTATCCTGAAAATATTCCTTTGACCATCTCGGCTATCCAAATGTTCGTACCAGTTCCTATAATGCTCTGCCTTTGCTCTTGCTACTGCTGTCTTCGCAAATTTCTTACAATGCTTATATCTCTTGACAGCTACGACGTTTCTATCTTCCTTCAGGTTCTTAAAGGCTGCTCGTTTTCCCTTCACGGTCTTTTGAACATGTTCAGTCTACACCACGTTTCCTTCTCCCTTGGTCGTACTCTCTTGGTTTCTCCACAAACTTCCCTTGCTGCCTCTGATACTATTCTTGAGCTTTACCTATTTTTCCTCTACTCCATGAACAATCTCCGCTCCTTTCAGCTCTATTACTTTTTCCTTGAAACCTTTAGCCCTTTCTGTTTGCTTTAGATTTCAAACCTTGAGGCTGATTTCCTTTTTCCGTTCCCTTTTCCGTTCCCTTTTCTTTTGCCTTTTCATCCTCTGATCTACCACAAGCAACCTTTGTTGTCTGACCACTGCTTCGCCTTGTATTACTTTGCAGTCAATCACGCATTTCCTAAAGCTTCTTCTTGTGAGCAAAAAGTAAATCTGGCTGTCAGTTCCACAACTGCGATAGGTTACCTTATGTCCATCCTTCTTCATGAACCATGTGTTGATGATTATGAGCTCAGTGATTGTGCCATGCCCAGTATTTTTGTGCCTTCCGGGTTCCTTACGTCATAACCCGCTCCCCCATGCTGTTTCTCAAAGCCACATCTGTTTTCCCCAACATGCCCATTCAAGACTGCACCAACTACAAGCTTTTCGTCTTTCTTCACGCCCTGGACCAGGCTTTCCAATTGCTCAAAAAACTTATCTTTTTCTTCCTTCGAACATACTACTTGTGGAGCATTTCCACTTATCACATTTACAAAACCAGTATCAGTGGCTATCTGAACTAACATCAATCTTCCATTCACTCTATTGACACTGGTAACATTGCCCTTTACATCACTACTGACAATAACTCCCACCTCGTTTCTCCTTGTATCTGTTCCATGATAGAGCAGTTTGAATTCCTCACCTATCTCTTTCACTTTGCTCCCCTTCCATCTCGTTTCCTGTACACATAGTATATCTATTTTCCTTCTTTTCATGACATCCGCAATCTCCCTTAATTTACCTGTCATTGATCCAACATTCCAGGTTCCTACTCTAATCCTTGAGTTTTGTCATTGTAAACATTTTTCTAAATGCTCTTAATCCAAAGTCTCTCTGCATTTTTTATCTCTTCAGCGGTCAGTTCCTTTCGTGTTAACTCACAAGTACCATTGTTCATTTTCTTTTTTAAATTTTCTACAAATCGTACAACAAATGCGGTTATCCTTAGAAGTCTCGTTAGCTTGCTATAATCCTTTAATGCCATAATGCTTTCTAGTGACACTTCGTTTTCCTTCTCGATACAGAGTAATACTTTAGTCTCGGACGTTTTTATTTCGGATATGCAGTCCCCTGATGGTTCGTATAGAACAGGCTGCTCAGGCCAGTAAACTTGAGGAAGGCCATTTTGGCCCCTCCCACCATATCAAATTGTTAGGTAATTTTGCAGATGATGTACCCCTCGATGCTCTGTCACTAGGGTTTTCCAGTCCAGGACAATATCTCCACTTATTCTTAGAAGATAAACTTCTGATTTTCTTAATGAGATTGGCTACAAACTGCTTAAGTTCCTTATCACTTTGAATCCAATACAGTGTATTCATGCTATCACTCCAATAGTATCCAATAAATACAGTGTATTCATGCTATCACTCCAATAGTATCGGTTGGTAATGTCGACAAGTCCTTCCAAAGCCAAAATAACAGAATTCATAAGTTTAACTAACATTTCAGGAGCGCACAATTCCAATCGAGGAATAGTAATTCTTTTCAACGGTGCTACTCTACCTTTAGCAGTTAGTAGTGACCCATACATTTTCCCATTTTATTCATAAGCAACGTATACACAGGCCCCAAAGGCCTTGTTGGATGCATCTGAAAATAAATGCAGTTCACATCGCTCTATTCTATCGTTACCTCGATGAAAACAATTCCGAGTTACTGTAACTGACGAGTTGTCTCCTATATCGTTAGCCATTTTTTCCAAAAGTTCTCGTGCTCTCACGACATTTTGCTGATCCTCTGGATGGTAAATCAATACTTGAGACTGAAAGAGCATGAAATTCCCTATGGCAGGTCGTAAATTTGTTGTTTCCTTGGGGGGACTAGATTGAGTGCTATGATTTTTTATCGTTTCAGATTCCTTCGTATATGGTTCTAAATTTGTTTCCTGACAAATTGCCACATTATGCTTCCCTTTGCAGCAAAGGTATCGATTTTGTAACCTGCATGAGGCTAATATGTGACCCCTTTTCAAACAAATATAGCATCTGCCTTCACGTCTTAAAATTTCGCGTTTTGCTGAAACAGTCACGACTGAACGACATTCACTCGTCCTGTGCTGCCCCTTGCAAAATATACAAGTTAATGGGGTAGTTCCAATGGTTTTCTTCTCGGCGGTATAAAAGGCGTTAGTTGTGGTGGTACCTTAAGTTCCTCCTTTGCAATTGTATCTTTCGAGTGTATGACATTCTCCAAACAACGTTCTCGCGCTTCGATTTCAGCTCCAAGTACGTCAATTAAGGCCTTCGAGTTCCAAGCAGCACTGCTTCCACACATTCTACTTATTTCTACCTGAATATCTTCAGGAAATTTTGGTTGCAGCAGCGGTATTAAAAGCTTGTCATATTGTTCTGTTTCCACTCTTAACGCCTGAAGCCCTCAGACATTGGTTTCCATTCTATCAAACATGTCCTCACTTTTACGATATCTTTACCTTTGACCGGAGGAAAATTATATAGTTTTACCACATGACTTGCAATAATGTTGTCTTGCTGTCCATATCGAGTTTTCAACAACTCTATGGCTTCACAATACGTACTCTCAGAAACGGACAGGCCTCCTATGGTATTAGCGGCTCTTCCTTCAATTAAGGAGTTCAAGTGATTGAATTTCATTATGTCCGGTATATTGCTATCTTCGTGCACCGCAGAACGGTAACTCTCTCAATAGGTTTGCCATTTACAAGGGTCCCCGTCAAATCTTTTCAATGCAACCGTTGGTAATTTCGATTTTATGGAATAGCCTGGCATCGCTTCCGAAGTGAGTTTTGGTAGCGTAGTTTTCTTTAATTTTATTTCGATCTCCACAATCGTTCCACATACAGTGTCATTAAATCCAGTTGTATCGAAAATTTCATGTTCAATCTCACCGTCATCTTCCAAGATAGTCAAAATTCTTTCATCCACTGTGAAGAAATCCTTTGATGGAGGAGATTTATCGTGTGGATCAGTCGTAAAAAGTGTAAAGTAAAGTGTCCTTTCTTCTTTCGTATAGTATTCTCCGTATTCGCTTTATTCTAGTAGTCTAATAACTCAGTTACAAGCTCAAAAAAAACGTTTATATATACTGAAATCGTTCTAGAATGTTTCATACAATAAAAGTGCTGACAAAGAAAAAATTAGACTATGGACTATATCGTAAACAATGAAATAGCTGATCTCAGCAGTGTAATCATCGAATGTTCTACATCATTCTTGAATTCATAAGTGTCTATCACGATGAGTAAGCAAATTTCTATATCTTTCGAGATACGCGAAATAATTGCACGTTTCGCGACATCCACTTTACAAATATAATCAAGTCTCTGCTTCAGAGTCACCAGCTGGTGTTGCAGGCATGCTTCGTGAGTTGGGTCGCAGGACTTCATCAATTTATCCGCATCGGTCTGAACGTTCGCAATGTACTTTCTCTTAGCATTTCGAATCCCTTTAACTTTCTCCAAATCCTCCATCGTAATTATATCCGGCATCGGTGGGCCACTTTGTACGGAAATTCACGTACTACACTTCAGAGAGAACTATAGAAAGCTATCTTGTGGTTATAATTCTCAAGCACAATCAAAGTCGAAGTACAACAATTCTAAATCATCATCATATAATACTTTCAAAGCAATAGCTAATTTAGTAGTTGGCAATCATTCGATTCGCCCGTCAATACTTTCAAAGCACGATTTATATTGCAACAGTATTCAAGAAACTCGTACGTTCTAATACTTTGTTTTCACGTCTCAATTCCAAAACTCTTATTCCCCACTCTCCTTCCCAACTCTAATTCCCAACTAAACAAAACGATAATAACATAAATACTTAATTAACGTATACAGCACCGCGCCGTCGGTGGGCTACGAACAGAACATGCTGTCAATCATAATTATTTGCTTTTCCCGTCAGGCTGGTTTTCAGACACTAGTTTTCAGGGAACATTTCTATTCTCAGAGTTTTTGAATATATTCCAGAATCTTTGCATAGTTAGCTCTGTCAAAGTATTGTCTGAATTTTGACTTAGAGTTTAATTCAATGTAACAATTGAAGCTGAAAGTGAGCACACTATGATCATTTTTGCCAAGTGGACTATCCTGTTCAGGATCTGAGAGCATTCCCTCCCCATTTGTTAACAATAAATCTAATCTCTACCTCTTGTGGGTCTTTTAACATGTTCAAACATAAACGAAGCTCTGATACATTCAATAAATTTATATTCAAGGTTATTCTTCCCATGTGGGGTACTCTAGTCATCCCAATTAATGTCTTTGAGATTGAAATCTCCCATGATAAGTTTATGGCTGTAGCTACCCATACCGGCAACAGAGTTAACAGCTGACAACACTTTTTCATTATTTTATGCAGAGCCACCCACTCCTATCTTCTTCTTCTTCTTCTTCTTCCATTTGCTGTTTTTCCTGTCGTCAGGGGTCGGCAGCACGTAGTTGTTGGCGTCAACGAGCTCTGTCCATTGCATCTCCTTCCGTCAGCCCTCTGCTCTCCATGTCCCACTTCAGGATGTCCCTCCACCTCAGCCTCTACCCTCCGACCGATCGCCTCCCTCTAACTGGTTCTCGCCGTACCCTCTGGACTGCACAACTTTCATCTCTTCTTGCTACATGCCCAAACCACCTCAACCTTGCTTCCTTCAATTTGTTGCTAATGCATGTTATTCCTGCCACTTCCCTTACTTCCTCGTTTGTGCATCTCTCCCACAACGACACTCTAAGAATCCACCTCAGCATCCTCATTTCGGTCCGCATAAGCATTAGCTCCTCCTTTTTAAGGGCTCAGGTTTCCCCTCCGTACACCAGCACTGGTCTGATCATCGTTCTATATACTTTTACTTTCACCCGCCGGGGGATTCTTTTATCGCAGACTACGCCCTTCACTTCTGTCCACGTATTCCAACCAGCTTTTATTCTTTCCTTTACTTCTCTTTCACAACCCCCTGTCTCTTCCATGGTCGATCCTAAGTATTTAAAACTTTTCACTTGTTTTAGGTGGTCCCAACTGGCATCTCTCATATCCAATATCACCTCCGTCTTCTTTGCATTTACTTTCATTCCTTGCCTTTCCAATGTCCTTTGCCACATTGCCATTCTATGCTGCAGATCTGCTTCGGTGTCAGCAGTGACAGCTATATCGTCAGCAAAGAGAAGTTCCCAAGCTTCTTCGTTTCGCAGCCCATTAGTCACCACATCCATTACAGTGACAAACAGGAATTGGCTCAGTGCAGAACCCTGATGCAGTCCTACTTTGACCTCAAAAGCCTCTGATTGTCCTTCTTCTGATCTGATCTAGGTTCTTGCTCCTTCGTACATTTCCTGTATCACCTTTACCATCTTCTCTGGTACTCCCTTCTTCTGCAAGGCCCAGAAGACAACCTCTCGTAACACACGATAGTGGGTTTTCTCCAGATCTATAAATCCACAGTAGAGTGTTTGGTTTCCCTCCAGTCTCTTCTCCTATAGTTGTCTCATTATAAAAATCGCATCAGTCGTGCCTTTTCCTTTCATAAAGCCGTACTGCATTTCATCAATATCTATAAAAATCTCTAAGTCTCTGTTCAATGATCCTTTCCATAACTTTCATTGCATGCTCTATTAACTTTATCCCTCTGTAGTTCCCACATTACATTACATTCCTATATATATTACTCCAACAAGTAATTTGTCATAGATGTAAGAGCTTTATCATGTCATGAGTCGTAAGCTTTTTCTGAGCTATGCTTCGAGAGATACTTCTCCCATCGTCAGGCTGACGATGGGAGAAGTATCTCTCGAAGCATAGCTCAGAAAAAGCTTACGACTCATGACATGATAAAGCTCTGACATCTATGGCTTCCTCTGAGTGCACAAAGTTCAGAATTTTCAAGATTATTAAGTAATTTGTCCTTGTTTACAAGGTTTACATCAGCCCACACAGATTTTTGGTAATCTTCAAATAGAGCAAATTAGATCTCCATAGAAACATTGTTTCTTAACATCCTCCTTGAATGTTTAGAGTTCCAACATTAGAGGCATTTAGTTTATTTGTTACCATCGGACTTTTTCTCAACGCCAGAGCCATTGAGGCGCTTGGCGTCACCCAAATTGACCGCATCATGCACAACTGCAACAACAAAATCTGCAGACGCCATCACGAGGAGAGAGAGGGATGTTTACTTGCAAAGGGATCACACAAAATCCAGGGTTTTTGACGAAGATTGTGAGAACCTTTTTATCAAGGACAAGACACCCAGTTTATATAAAATTTGGTAAGAAATAGAGCCAAGTAGCCGTGATTTTGTGAAGCTTAGAATTCCTCGCGCTTATCATTTTGGTACGGTCGTTTTCAATCAAGTATAGAAATAGCATTCCAAATATTTTATGTTTTTTAGTAGATAAAAATTAGGGCTTATTTGGCACGTTTATTGCTTATGATACGTTAGAGTACCGAATTTTAATTGCAGTACGTTTACTTGATATTGGTAATCTGTAGGGTTTGTAACCGATACTTTTTATTATTTATGATGTTCGTCTTTCTCATAACGTGAAGGGCAGACTGCATATTTTTGTTTTGTTTTGATGCATCTCGGATGTCCAATACCTGTAACTGCAATACATAAACTTCTCTTATTATATTAATAGTGAATATTAGACAGGAAAGAAATAACCACGCATTAACAACAACCACTTACTCCTCTGCAATGAAAATTAAAGCAGTTTCAGCTTTGTCAGATAATTACATGTACCTCTTGGTCGATGAAGCAAGCCAAGAAGCTGCAGTCATTGACCCTGTTGATCCAGAGAAGGTAACACAGATTTATACTATGTTTATCTTCTACTTGTTATAACATAATTTTATTTAATATGAATTAAATGTACCTTGAATTTTCAGGTTTCCCTAATTTGATAATTTCCAGAAAACGTTTGTTAAAAGCCATATGAAGTGCCACCAGCTAAGAATAGCATTGTATAGATACTTTGTATAGATACTGCACTCGGACACAATATTTTCGTTGTCTTTTTTTTATACCAGGCAAATATAGTATCATTCTTTTTCTAACTTTGTTTTTCACTGTCCCTCAAAGGCTCTCGTAAATTGATTCTTCCATTTCACTTCTCAGTTCTTTGAGAACAAGAAGTCGATTACCTTCAAATACAAGACCATCATTTTTCTAAATTTGGCTGCTGCCACTGCTCCAGTTTAAGTTCCTGGCCTAATTTTTTATCTGGAGACAGCATGGCCTCCTCTTTGACTCTCTAAAGTGACCTAATTTGGGAATTTCTAGCTTCAGAACTTCAAAATTAGATCAGATTGTGACAGGCATTTCCCCTTAAACTTGATACCCTCAATTGCAACCAGATGCCTATCTTTATTATTAATTCTGCTTGATCACTATATTGACAAGGTTTTTGTTTTATTTTGAATTAAATTGGTCTACCAACCTTACATTTTGTGCTCTATTCCAAAACTGTTGACTCTCAAATTCAATGTTTTTTTCATTTGTAAACTTCTTTGATGCAAATTCCAGTTTTTTTACCACAATCATAATTTNACAGCATGGCCTCCTCTTTGACTCTTGAGACAGCATGGCCTCCTCTTTGACTCTCGAGACAGCATGGCCTCCTCTTTGACTCTCTAAAGTGACCTAATTTGGGAATTTCTAGCTTCAGAACTTTCAAAATTAGATCAGATTGTGACAGGCATTTCCCCTTAAACTTGATACCCTCAATTGCAACCAGATGCCTATCTTTATTATTAATTCTGCTTGATCACTATATTGACAAGGTTTTTGTTTTATTTTTCAATTCAACAAAAAATTGGTCTACCAACCTTACATTTTGTGCTCTATTCCAAAACTGTTGACTCTCAAATTCAATGTTTTTTTCATTTGTAAACTTCTTTGATGCAAATTCCAGTTTTTTTACCACAATCATAATTTAATGTAAAATTTTTGAAAATATCTAACCCTATTTCTCCAGTAGGATGAGGCAATATGGCTACTTGACTTTAACCACTTTCTCTGTGAGCCTTTGATGCAGTAACATAGTTGGTAAATCTTTTCTACAGCTGAAAATTCTCACTCAGTTTTCCTTAGAAGCCATTCTCCATAATCCTTGGTAGAATGTGAAATTGTGGTTTTACCTCTGTCACTAAATAAAATACTAACAAGCATAAGAGAATTAATAAGACTGGCCTATACACCTGTCAAGGGCAGTTTAATTGAAGTTGTGGGGGCCAAAGTTGCAGGATAAAAAGCACATCAAAACAGATTAGCAGGAAGCTCTCCCCTGGAAGAAGATTGTATAGTGTCCACATTTTCATGCTGGCACACTGAGAAAGATGTCATCCCATAGGCCTTGGTTTCTGGCTATGTTTTTTGAAGTGAGTTGGGATATGTTGGCAGGTTTTATCAACATAGCATGCAGAACAACATTGACATGGGTCTGAATTTGATACAGGTGGAAAAAAGCAGTGTTAGGAGGGGGAAATCAAAGTGTTCCTAATCACTTGCAGTCCAATGTTTTTCCATCATCATCATCATCATTCCAGGGAATAAAATCTCATCTTCCAGTGTACACTGAGTTTTAGCAATGGGATGCGTGGTTTTGAAGATATACTTTCTTCAAACATGCCTCACTGCTATTGCAGTAATGGATGTGACATGACAGTGTGACACACCCATGCATTGAGTGCCCAAAGAATAAAACCATGCAGAGATTTAATTCATGGTAATAAAGACTATCATAAAAACATTGAAAAAGGCTAAAATACTTTTGCTAATCTGTACTTATACAATTTTTTGCTTCAGTGAAAGTGTGGTTTCACATAAAACAAGGAAATGTAACAGATTTCCATATCATTGACTTTACTAATGGTCAATGCTGACACAAATCACTTCTATATCAAAAAAAATGGCAGATATGACATGCAACAACAATTCAAAATAGTTGACATCATCATCATCATCATCATCATCATATTCAGTTTAACGTCCGTTTTACATGCTAGCATGCATTGGACAATTGAAAAAAAAATGACAGAATGAAGTTTTACATGATCTGTTTAATCATAACCTGATGACAATGGATGAAATCAGCATTAGTATGTTAGTGTATGGATGTAATGTTGAAAGTAAGGATCTGTAAACATTATGAAAAAATTATCACACCAAAATGATGGCTAAAAGCTGAGAAATGAAAAAACAAGCTTCCCATACAGATGTCATGTTCAGACCCCAAAATTGGATGTGAAAATAATGTTAAAACATTCATTATCTAACAAGGTATTAAATTCTCTTCATGTGAGGGCATAAGGGCATTTCCACAATATGTTCTCTTGGCTATCAGCAATTATAATTATTGAATTAATGTTTATACAGGATACAAGACATATATGCAAAATATACATATAAACACATCAGTGTTTTACACATACTTTAAGAACTGCTATCAATGTGGTCCTGTTTTGACACATTAGTAAACAAAAAGGAAAAAGGAAAAGCATAATGAGAATAGGAAGCTAAAAATCTACTTTAGGGCTGATCTAAGACTATTAGCACATAGTACGACACTGAAAATGCTGAATAATGAGCCTAATCTGAATAGCAGAAATTTAGAGAAACTAATCACTAAATCACTATATATTTCAGGTTCAGCTCTCTCCATGGAGGAAAACAGATACTGGTCCCTTGAGATGATTGTTGGTTGGTCTTAAATCTTCACTTGTTCTATGGATATTAAAGACATATGGTTGATGGTAGGCCAGACATAGTATGCCCCTTGATTCTGCAAGAATTTGAGATCCATGGCATCACCATCGAGTGAAGAAAAACTGAAACACTACATGGAAACAATTAACTTTAATTGTCAGAAATCCCCAGGCCTGCAATAAGACATGTTTGCTATGAAAAATGGAAAAAAAATGTCTCAGAAGTCACTACTATTAACAAATCCAATGAAACATTTTATACATATTAAACATATTTTACAGTACCTAGTTGGTGTAATTATTTAATGAACCATTTGCTGTTATCTTCCATTTTAGCTGAACTGAACAGAGTGAAAATACAATGCTTTGTTTAAAAGAATATGGAGTTGAACCAATAGTCATAACCACCCACATATTCTCTTGAAAAACAAAAGTCAATTTAAACATCAAACCAATTAAAACATATGTTTATATATAAAACAATGTAATTAAAAGTAATGATATCTAGAAAGGTAATGTTTGGCACTGTATAAATATGTGACAACACAACTTGGAAGTAAAATTTTCTGTTACACATGATGCCATGAAGTGGATCAAACCTACTGATTGGTTTGTAACACAAAGGGTTTAGGTGCCATTTGGGGGTATTGCAGTCAAAGTCATGGCAGTGGCCTTATTAACACAGGCATGGGTTAAATTTATTAACATGCTGATAATACTTTGCTGGTTTTTTCAATGCTAGTAATCTGCTGTTGACATTTCATAGTAAGACAATTATTAACTGTACTTCCACTGATGTGGTTGGGTTGTTGTTGCATTGTTCTCATTGGAAGGTTGCTTTTTATTTGTTGTAATTATATTAAAGGCCATTGTCAAAATAGTTGTCTGGTATATTAAAATGAGCATGATGACATTTCAACTTTCTGATGACTGTGGACAAGTGTGTACCAGGAATTTCAAACCATCCTGAGTTTGAATCCATTGCAATAGATCAGTTGCAACAATTGACCAGGAACGATCAGAAACTTTCTGCATGATAGTTGGCCCTTTTCTCATGGTGTGGTGGAAGTCTAAAGAACCTGTGGCTGCCAAAAGGACTGTAAAATGCTGGTGCATGTGGATGACTTTTTGTTAGGGGGTATCTGTCAAAAGCCACTGGAAGCTGTATTAATTGATGAGAGAGCAAACCTTAGATGGCCACAGGGAAGACTTGTTGCTTGGAAATGGAACTGATGCTGCATTAACAACCACAACTACTGATTGTATATTGAACATTGGTCTGCCAGGTCCTCATATACTTCTTTGGCAGGTCTCATTTTTATTCTATTATTATTATTATTATAATTATTATTATTATTATTATTATTATTATTATTTTATACAAACTTTTTTACAGGATGTATCTACAGTCATATCATATATACACTATATACATAAATATACTGTTATCACAGATTCTTGCTGGATAATATGCTACCCTCCACATCATTATACATTGTCTAGGGAGGTATCAGCCAAGGCTAAAGAATCCCCCAAACCTATGAGAAAGAGGTAACCCAGATGCTTTTCTGGTATTTTAAAGTCTTGGAGTGGGCTAACAGCTGTTATACCTTGCACAAAGGTAATCTGGAGGTACTTTTAGGAAGAGTTAATCACATTCACCAAAATTCAAAAGCATCAACTGGATGCAGTTTTATGGTGATTACCAGGACACTGTTCATGTGTCAGCAATTAACTGTGGACTATAACTAAACAATTTTGTAATGACTAACTTTCACCAATAGGTTCTGGACTGTAGCTAACCAATTTTACAATGACCATGGCTTAGAAATATATTTTGGACTTTCTAAACAATCTTGTGACCAGTTTTGTACTCCTATTTTAGTTTGTTGCCAGCAGTAACACAAATTCAGTCCATAAATGTTAAGTGCATGGTGTGTTGTTTTACCCATCAATGCAAAGGGTGCATGGTCATAATGTCTAGAGATTTTTTTAGTGATAACAAACTGTCATAACATCCAAAACCAGTACATCAACACAAAGTTGATGTTCTGGTTTTAATTTTCAGCTGTCAATAGATATTTTTAGGGCTCACTACATGATGGCTCACAACACACAACATAATCAGCAAAATTGTAATACCTTAAAGAATTTCTTGCAGCTTGCTTTTTCTTATGTCAAAATTGTATTCATGAAAGTTTATGATCACAAAGATTAACCTCTTACTGGAACATTACTAATATTGCTTGCTTTTCCTTTCTTTTGTATTGTTTGTATGTAGATATGAGTGTCACTGTGTATATTTTTATTTGTATGGATAGATTGCTTGTCAGGGTAAGTGCTGTAAGATATTTTAGAGGATGTGAGGATATCAAATGAAAGAGTATGATACATGTTTCATAGAAGACTAGATCATTACCATTCTGCTGGAATACCCTCAGTTTTGTGGATTTTTTTTGCTGAATATTAATAACAGCTTATTTGTTTTCTCATTAGATACTTGATGCAGTAAAGGATGCAAATGCAAAACTGACCACTGTTCTAACTACACACCACCACTAGTAAGTCTATTTTTAGTAAGTTAGTTATCATGGNCATCAACACAAAGTTGATGTTCTGGTTTTAATTTTCAGCTGTCAATAGATATTTTTAGGGCTCACTACATGATGGTTCACAACACACAACATAATCAGCAAAATTGTAATACCTTAAAGAATTTCTTGCAGCTTGCTTTTTCTTATGTCAAAATTGTATTCATGAAAGTTTATGATCACAAAGATTAACCTCTTACTGGAACATTACTAATATTGCTTGCTTTTCCTTTCTTTTGTATTGTTTGTATGTAGATATGAGTGTCATCATCATCATCATCATCATCATCATATTCGGTTTAACGTCTGTTTTACAAGTGTCACTGTGTATATTTTTATTTGTATTGATAGATTGCTTGTCAGGGTAAATGCTGTAAGATATGTCAGAGGATGTGAGGATATCAAATGAAAGAGTATGATACATGTTTCATAGAAGATGAGATCATTACCATTTTGCTGGAATACCCCCAGTTTTGTGGATTTTTTTTGCTGAATATTAATAACAGCTTATTTGTTTTCTCATTAGATACTTGATGCAGTAAAGGATGCAAATGCAAAACTGACCACTGTTCTAACTACACACCACCACTAGTAAGTCTATTTTTAGTAAGTTAGTTATCATGGCATGTCAAACTCCCATTTGTTTATTTTGTTTTGGGTTGCAATTTGGTGGAGACTATCCATGAATGTTAATATCTGCCTAGTCCTACTTTTCTTCCCTTCAAACTTTGCACATAGCATCTGCTTTTCCAGCCCATCTTTCCTGCATATTTGCCCCATAAATTTTAACGCCTCTCAAATGGTTTTTATTAGTAATATTTTTTAGTTGACCATTTTCATTAGCTCTTCCTTAGTTTTCCTTTCCACCTATAAGATAGTTAATATTCTTCTCAAGTACCACATGTTGACTGCCTGTAATCTTGTTAGTATGCCCATGTTAAGAGCCCAGCTTTCACACTGGTATAGCAGAACTAACCAAACCTAGGCTTTGGAATTTTTGTTTGTGTCATATTTTATATTTCTGTTTAATTCTTGTGTTGTTAAAGGTGCTCTTTGATATGGAACTTCATTTCATGATTACAGATCCACTTTGATGCCACCTGACTGGCTGATATTGTGAAAAATTGTCTTACTATAGATATTTAAAAGCTGAGATAAGAACATACATCCTTGTCTTACACCTTCCGAGGATAGGCTTGTAATTGCTAAGATAGTGTTCATTTCTAACTGCTGTAACATGTTTTAAGAATAGGTTTCTTAAAATTCTAATAGCATGTTATATTCTGATATGATATTTCTATCAATGTTACCTTACCTTAACCTTAAATCTCTGTGTGCCAATAAGCACATAGTGCTTGGACATCACACATTCATTGTGACCAGTCTGCATCTGCACAGGAAGCCAAATTCCTTGTCATCCAGCCAGTACCATAACTCTCCACCCCCACCATTCTTCACCAGTTGTCTTTAGGCAGTCGCTCTTCCTTTTTCCTTCCAGTGCCCAGCCCATAGCCAAATCACAGTCATCCGATGGGTCTTTTCTCAGTGCATGGCTGATCCAGTTCCATCTCTCTCTTCTTACCTCTCGCTGATCCTCTCTAGCCTTGGCTTCTCTGGAATTGTCTTATTGGAGATTGGTATTGGATCTTGGAAATACAACTTAGAGACTTGGTCTTGAAGACGACTAGTTTTTCTACCTTGCCTTTCGTCAGTTTCCAAGTTTCGCATCTATATAGCAGGGCTGGCAAAACAAAGCTGTTGAAAAGGGGTTTTTTTGTCTTTCTGCTGATGTCACTGGCTTGTCAGGTGTTTAATAGCCTCAAGAATTGTGGGCTGGTCGAGGCTATTCTCCTTTTAACATTGGCTGTGCCCCCACCATCCTTTTCCACATTGGCTCCTAGATATGTGAAGTTATCTACCCCGTCTACTCCGCTCTCTCTAACCTTCAGCTTTACTGTGGATCCTGCGGTTAGTTTCTTTGCTTCGCTCCCAACCTTGGCATTGAGAGCCCCTATGACAATGATGATGTCATTCATGGTTCAACTATCCACTGTTTCCTGTAGATTCTAATAGAATTGCTTTCTCTCAGTGTCTTCCTTCTCATTGTGTGGGGCATAGACTTGAACGTTGGTCACTGCTCTGTATCTTGATTAGAATCTACCTCTTATGATGCTTGCCCACTCAATGAGTAATTTTCCTGCTTGTTGGATCACCTTGATGGCAACACCACCCACATGCGATTCCTCATCTCCACTGTAGATAAGTGTCTGTCCTGCCCGCTCCTGCCTATCTGCTTTCACTTATCCCAAGGACGTCCCGGTAATCCTGTTCCATCTCCCTTGCGACCTGGGGTGTCCTTCCCTTAAAGTGCATTGGTCCACGTGTGCAATACCCCATCTGCCATCCAGGGGACGCACCTTTGTGCTGTGCAGTCCCAGCACAAGGTCTGTCAATGTTATGGCTGCAGATCATTTAAAACAAGTAAATACCATTTTGTATTTCAACCGAACTTTCATTGAGCATTTTCAGTGTAAAAATCGTATATCTTACCCCTTTATTTGGTAGAAACTCAGTGCGACAAATATCTGGATGTATTTTGGTTCCCAGTCTCCAGCAATACAACCGAAGAACGTTCCAGAGATGGCTCAATAAATTTGTTGTTCAGTGCTGTGCACGACCAGTTGTTGCAGGCTTTTTTATAGTGTTATGAAGATAAATTTTTTCCAAGGCGTCTAGTACTGTCATAAATAGTGTTCAAAAGACGCAAAACTGCGTGGATGCCCAACTCCTCTAGAGCTATTGTCAATTCAATCGGTATGTCATCTGGACCTAAAGCTTTGCTGTATTTTATCATTCTTTCTGCTTTTTATACTTTTTTGAAATTGAGGGACCTTCTGTATCAGGTTCGGTAGCAGCTGGCGTACCTCTTTGTATAATGCTTTAATATATTTGGACCATTGGTCACGTATCTTCTCTTTTTTCATCAGCATTCCTCTATCTTTAGAGTTAACACATCCTGTACTTGCTGATTGATATCTTCCTGTCACCTCTATTGTGTTGCTCGGCTCAAGAAAGAGCGCAAAGTTAATATTCCTTTTTACGCTTCATACTTTATAGATAATAGAACTCACAATCTAATACAATTATTATGTCTTACTCTCAATCGGTTGTCAGCTATTTTAACTACAATGTAAAGAATGTAAATTTTAATATGATGGATCTAGGTTCTAAATGTTCATTTGTCACGCACCAAAGTGTGAAATTTCCTTACAACACACACCTTCCAGTTGTTACATACCATGAACAACTAACTTGATTATAGTACAAAAGCTGACACTAAATTTGAACAAAATGTTACAGTTGGATAACCCGACTATATAGTTCCAAAAGTGTTAATAGTTTAACTTATAGATAAGACAGATAACTTATACATTATCCCTTTTGCACAGTTCTCTAGTTATTGCAGCATTGCACTTGACCTTGCTACTGTGCTTATGCGCTGCTGATCTGCGTTTGACGCTATGGACGCTTCTTGGTTTGTAGGTAGTACTGTAGGTGTTGGCAACGATATCAGATGTTGTAGGTGCTGTTCGCCGTTGTGCAAGACTTGAGTTTTCATATACTCTTAAAGATATCATAAGCTTTAGATGTCCTGGCAATTCCATTTGAATGTCGTCTGCACACCATTGAATATTCGGTGATCTGATAATTCCATCGGTAGCTGCATTAAGCTCAATTAATTTCCGAAAGGATAGTTAGTTTGATCATTCTTTACTATAACTATGTCACTTATTACCACTCCCAGTCAGGTTTCTCAGGTTTTATTGGTACTAAAACTGAAGTGTTCTGCATCAGTTACCATGACGTTGTTACCAAGACGTACCATACCACGATGTAAAACTCAATTAAGATCGCCTCCTTAATTTTACAAAATTTTCTTGTAGCTCCAGCAAAAGATATTTTTTTACAAAAAAAGTGATCTGATAATAGCCGCAAGAAAAAATAAGTCCAGTCAGTAAGAGTTTTCTTTGGTACAGTCTTCTCGAGGATGAAATTCTTATCCCTTAACAGTAATATCAATGTATTACCTTCTACAAAATATAAATCGACAATCGAGAATAATTTCTTCGATTATTACTGCATAATATAGAACTGGTAACTTGTAATTCGTATCAATGTTGCGTGAATCAAGTCACGTTCATGCAAACATTAATGCAAGTATATCATATTCAAGAGAAACTAACTGGTGTGGAATAATGTACTTGCTGATTACCAGGGGGCGGATAAATATTCGATCGAATCACTAAAATATTCGATGAGAATGGCAAAAAATTCGAAAAATATTCGATACGTAGGGAGAAAAATTCGAAAAATATTCGATCCCCAAAACATAAATTTTATTAGCAAGATTATGCATGTAATACTCGTATATGGTGCACAATAGAGAGAAATGTATTAGTAGGGTACAATGGTACTATTGGTAGGTTTCAATGGTACTAACCACAAATCTGTACAAGGTGATGATGTTGAAGTGCGTGATGCAGTACATGGTCCAATTTCTCCAGGAATTTCCATGCCAGCAATAAAAAGTTTTCCCAAAGAATATCATTATCTACTCAAGCAATGCGACTCTTTCTCTTTTAATGTCAAAACAAGCAAAAATGATTTCTCTAGAACTATCCATGCAAATTAATGCTGCGATGTACTGATGTCGTGGATTTCTATGAACTACAAGTTACAATGCAAGAGCATATACGACGTCAAGTTCTCCTCTGTAAAGGCTTCCCGATTCTGTCGTAAAACAGTCTTGTAGCGGGAAAAACTCCTTTCGACGTCTACCGATGTAAGTGGGGCAAATTTAAATGCCGCAATTTCGCAGACAGTCAGACTGTTCATGTAGTTGTCGTCGTGTGAGATGCCAAGATCTGGTGATCCCGGGTAGAGTACTTGCATTAGTGGCATTAAGCTTCTCAGCCCAGCGTTCTGAGAAATCACTGCTGGCCACTTGTCTTTCAGTTGAGGAAGGTCTTTGGTAATCTCATGAACTGAGTGAAAAGCACTCCATTGTTCAAACAATTAGGCATCCTGCTTATCGAGAACCAATAGGCTGTTTACGAGCAACGCACAGTGAGCTGTGATGTAAGCGCTATCATTCTTCAGATCAGCAATGGATAGTAAATGTTTCAATGCTGTTATGGATGGTGCGTCTTTATCCAATCCACCTATGACTTTCCTGATATCTTCCAGGTGGTCAGCATAATAATTGACGGCTGTTAACCAAGTTCCCCAACGGGTGATAATAGGTCGTGGTGGCAGAGGTAAAGAAGGCTTGGGTTCTTGAAACACTCGCTGTCGTGAAGCAACTTTCAAGAAGGCTTTTTTCCCGTTGTTGATCAAGGAATCAACATTTGGAAAAGATGATCGGATCTTCTCTGCTAAGCGATGCACCCCGTATGCTATACAAGTGACATGTAGGGCTTTGGGTAGCAGTGCCGACATACCAGATGCCATTTTCTTCAAATAAGCGGCGCTGTCAGTTACAAGCAAGAGAACTTTCCTAAAGTCCGCCCTGTCTGGATACAACAAATCTAATGTTTGTAACAAAGCACGAACAACAGTTGTGTGGTTTGTCGCCTCTAGAAAGTGTACATCGAGGAGATATACAGACTTCGACTCGTTCAGCAGACCAGCCACGATGTTGGTAATTATACGGCCACATGCATCAGTTGTTTCGTCAATCTGAATCCAAATAAATCCCCGTCGCAGACTTTCTCTAATCTCATGCATTTTCTCGTTCGACAAACCAGGTACGTAGTTTTTTCTCACAGTGCTCTCATCTGGTAGCTTTCGTTGGAATTCCTTCTCGAAAAAATGCTGAAATGCAGGATGATTAACTTTTAAAGAGGAATATAAGTAGCTACTAGCATTTTAGTTAGTGACTGATTGAAATCCTTTGAATCCCTTTGTAAATGAAATTCTGATTGTAGCAATATTTTGGCTCCTCGCTCTTTCAATCTAAGTAATTCTTTTTGCTTGATCGTTTTCAGGTGTTGCATTACTTGATTACTTGCGAGCGCGAAGCAATTGAAATAGTGGTGTTGCATATTTTGCCTAACAATCCATCATTTCGTGAAACGAGACATGGAAATTCCCTTGTGTATAAAAATTGTTTGGTGGCTAAGCTTTTCGTCATGCTGATGCTTGATTCAAAGATGTGCGAATGTACCTTTCTATATTCGACAATAGCCAATTATTTCCCTAACTTGCTACAAGCGAGGTGCGTTACGAGGGGGCGGTAATTAACTGTGTGATAGGCCTACTAGGGATGAGCAAGGGCAATAAACCATCGAACTTGTGAGTGATTAACAGCTCTTTCAAACATTCATTTGATACTTGCATCGAAATATCAGGCAAAACTAGCACTGATAGAGGTGCCCGGTACTACGCCGCAGGTGTTGTTATATAATGAATTATAATTTGATCAAATTGCCTCGCAGTTGTATACGTCGGGCCGATAGGCTTAAAACTACAGGATATTATATAACTTATTCATCAACAAGGAGCGGATATCGAATATATTGGAATATTCAATATCTGCTCCTTGGTGATAACATTCCAAATAATTCGAATGTTAAAATCGAACGGCAATATGTTTGATTGCATCAGGTTGACACTGTTTAAAACATGACAGTGAACTGGAAAGTAACTTTTGAAAACTACCACGGAATTATGAGTCACTTGAAAGCAATAATAACTGACGATATGGTACTTATGTATAAAACAGGCATAACATCGACAGTTTCCATTCTTGAAAATACAAATTATCAAAGATATACGGTAGGGGATAGATCAAAAGATGTATCAAGCTGTTACCCAGGTTCGATGATCTATATGTGGACCGCAAATTCTTGTGCAATGAACAAACTCGTTACAAACCATTTTTAAGAGCAAGTAAACAATAAGAAATTAAAATTTCACGAGATACGAAAGATTCCAGGAACTTTTTACTCTTGCCCAAATGACAAGAGCAACTAGAAACTTGAATTATAAACATGTAGAGAGAGAAGATAAATATATCTTACGTAATGAAATATGCCTTAACCAAAGTCTTTGAAATCGTATGAGAAATGTCAACTGAAGTATTAGAAAATAAACAAGACATCAATTTCGGTAAAGATAAACAAACGACAAAAAAAGCCATAGGAGAAAGGTGCCATGAAATGCAGCACACCAGAAATATATTATTATTACTTTAAATGTTAGGATAACAATTATTACTATTATTAATACTAGAAAATATTAAGAATGTTCATTATGAAGGCAACTGTTACTTGATTTATGACAAAGAACTAAACACTTACATCTGGTCTCGGACAAGCAATAGTAAATTGTCTGCTGAGATCAGACAGTGGAAGAATGAATAACAAACTCCACTTTAACAATGCTCCAATCATGTAAAGGAAAAATGTGTATATCAAAGAAGGAAGATACCAGTTTTGAAAAGAACTGTCAGATTCTGTGAGCCCCTTCCCCCCGTATATATATATATATATATATATATATATATATATATATATATATATATATATAGTATTAGGAGTAAACTCCAAACAGCCAGATTTTAAGGCTTAAAAAAATATATATAAAAATACCCAACTCTTACATCACAAACAAATTTTACACGACTCGGGACGCAATACGTAAACAAAGCCATAGAAGAAGTGCTTAAATATATTCTAAGAAGTAGAAGTATTGTGGATCGAGCCCTGGACTTATTTTGATAACTACTATAATAATTATATACATAAATTACGAACTTCATTAGTTTGATTATTTTGAAATTGAAATTGCCTATTAGTGCTACAACGTTCTTCCTTCTCCTTCTTCTCATTTAGTGATCATGCAGGAGGTAATAATGAAATAGTGAAAAGAGTCGGTGGGCTAAAGGTTTATGGAGGCGATGATCGAATTGGTGCTTTAAATCACAAAGTAGCACATGGTGATACGTTCAGTGTATGTTGTCAATTTGCTCGTTTTGTTTGGATTCAACTGTTGTTTTTCAGCGAAATGGCACTTGATTGAACAAAAGAAAATAGATTTCATTGCGATTTTTCCCATTATCTATTCTTGTTTGGTTTTTTCATGCCTCATCCTTTTCTTCCTCAGTTTTTAAGTCTGTTTTACTGTTGTATACTTGTTTTCCCTGTAGTTTATTATTCGTATATTTTTTGATATCCAAACTTTTATTAAAATTCAGTATCTTTATTTCTAACGTGATGTCCTGGGGTGGGGTGGGGGGGAGGGGGGCAAAATTACTCAAATATAAATGTATTAATAAAAAAATGAGGAATTAAATTTGTAAATAAACTAAAGAGGAAAAAAGTAAATAGATAAGAAAATAAAGGAGGAAATAGTGCTTTGACTTCAATAACAATTTACTAAGTACATACGTCTAGCTGTTTGTTTGCGAGTGTTTTATCTCTATGTGTGCCAGTGTGATTCTGTGTGTGAAGTTAAGTACTGAATATCGGCATTCATTGTTTGAAAAAGAATCAACTGTCTTAGTGTGGGTAGATTTTCTTGACATATTTTGATAAAATCTGAATCAATTTCGTTATGCTACTGTGAAGTTTGCCACATTTGATTCAGCTTTTTATTGATTTATTTGCTATTTATTTTTTGTGTACTTATTGCAAATGAAGTAACTTTCACTGCGAGTCTTTCTTGGGGCTAGCTCAGAAATGTTTTTGTGTTAAAGTGCCAGCTGCCATACATGTATACACTCATGCACTTGTTTAAAGAAAAATGTGTTTCTATAGTTTCTATCTCTGGATGCTCAAAAACCTATCATCGTGATCATGCATACTCTTTATTTCACTTTTGGGCCTCACTTGTATTGCTTCTTGTTGAATTTCATGATAAGGGCATCTGTTTTACCCAATTTGATACTTGCTTCGTACTCGCAACACATGGACAAAATTCCAGTAAGAAAATATCTATTGTAAAAAGGTCTTTTGCTTGATATTTAATGTAGAATTTTTTTCACAAATTTTCACATTTCTTTTTGGATACTTTTCTGGCCGAAACCACCGTTAGCTTTTTNCCTCCATCTTTGCTGGAACTCTTCCCGCTTTCGCTTCTTGAACTCACTGTTATTTACTGTTCCTTCAGTTTGAATTGTTCTAGCATCTTTAACAGCAACTAAAAGAGGTTCCTCAGAGCTTAAGACATACTGGCCAAGACTGTTTTCCTCTGCATTCACCACCACTTCCACACTACTCAATCCCCTACCACCATCTTTTCGTTTGATATGTTATTATTATTATTATTATTATTATTATTATTATTATTATTGTTATTATTATTATTATTATTATTATTATTCAATTTTTTCTTTGTAAGGTGACACATTGTTTATTGGCGGGTGCGGAAGATTTTTTGAAGGAAATGCTTCACAGATGTATAAAGCGCTTGTGGAAGTACTAGGAAGCTTGCCAGGAGAAACGGTAGGGATGGCGATTGTTAGTTAATTTCTTGAAACTAGGATTGCATAGAAGACGAATTTGCATGAATGTTTGTGTGTTGCTTTTTATTCCTTTAGATTGTTCAGTCTGCGCTGAGTTATTTGTATACCAGGTGGTTTTCGCATAATACGATATTAGCTGTAATATTAGTGCAGTAATATAATGTAACATCCGGCTCGGTGGAATGATCTTTCGTCCAACACATGCTAGCATGTAAAACGAACGTTAAACCGAATATGATGATGATGATGATGATGATGATGATGATGATGATGATGATGAATGATAAAGGAATAACTATCTTCCTTGTGACAAGACAGTTTTTGTAGCCTGGAGCTGCGCTGTAGCGTTCTGCAGTGGTTTGGGCTTGTATCGCGGTGCACTTACGGGGTAAATAAGATCAGAGTACACAAGGTTTGCAGACAGAAATTATCAATCAAGAAAGGTTTGGAAGATCTCCATCAAAGAATCACCGAACATCTGAGTAGAAGCATTTCAGAAAAATGCAAACAGGAAGATTATTTTATTAGCAATACTTGCAATATGAAATGTTTATGGATGAAGACATTCATAACGACCGCGGAGTTTAAATGCCTAGAAGAGGGGAGCATGAATGTAAGTGGAAGATGCTATAGTGGTGATGACTAAACTATATTATATATATATATATATATATATATATAATATATATTAATTTACGATACATGTTTGAACAGTATATTGGAAGTTTGTTTTTTTCTTACTCTGACAGGTTTTACTTAATTCATTTTGATTTGGATTACAAAATATATAATTCATATAGGTGATTTTAGTACGTTTTATTTAGTTTTATTTCATGTTCATTGTATATTATATTCATCGTATGTTTTTTTATTCCACTCCTTATATGTTCTTAAATGTTTTTCATCCTAGAATGTCTACTGTGGCCATGAATATACTGTTAGCAATTTGAAGTATGCTTTACACGTGGAACCAAACAACAAGGCCACTCAGGCAAAGATGGCATGGGCAAAGGTATGTAAATCATGCATCGTTTTTGATTTGATCAAGACCAAGTAGGGCTTTTATCAGAGTTTTAACCTTTGAATTGACATAGAAAATTTCAAAGTAATTGAGGTTCTTTTTTGACTATATGTAGTTCACAAGGCCTTTGATATAGCAGAAATTTATTATTTATTTATTTATTTACACATGATCTAAACATTAAAAAAAAAATTTAATTAAATGAAGTTAATAGTTAGAGGTAAAAAACCTAAATTTACAACATGATCGTTAATACATATTCATTAGTCTTCATCTTTATCTTTCGACTCCTCATTTCAGAGACCACCGTAGCAGATATATGTTTTATTCTTCCCAGGGTATATTCTCCAGACCACCCTCAACAGGTCTTTTTCACTATAGTCATATACCTTCGGTTTCGTCCTCCACTTCCGCTTCTTCCAAGTGACGCCATTCATTACAGTCTTTTTCAAACATATATCGTTTCCTGCTTTGCTTCTAGCTAAACCGTTACACGCATAGATTATCATCAGTATTCGTAAAAAGGAGGTCACGCTGTTCCATATATAAGGTTGTACCAGACCCATCAGATTTTAATAGTATCTAGCAAAAGCGGTGTCACCAGCAAAGTATTTTTAATTCTATTTCTTTTTTGATAGAACCGTCGTGAAAATCATTTGCCGACAATTCCATCAACAATCAAAGAAGAATTTCAATATAATCCGTTTATGAGAGTACAGTAAGTTGTCATAAATTTTCAACTTAAAAGCCCTACTGTTATATTTTAGTTGTTTTATACCTCATATCATTTCCACCGCACGTCGCTCTTACTTCTTGAATCCTCTTTTTTACGCGCTTCTCACTTTAAAGACCCAGTAAATTAATGCAGCGAACTTAAGGAAACAAATTTAGAAAACCGAAAGTAAACTAAACATGGTTTCGAGGCTGCATTCTACAGGACGCTAGCGTTGAGATCAATAAAAATAATAATAGTTATATGTACGTTATATGTACAATAATTAGCATTACATATCAACCAAGGAAGCAATAAAGAAATTAATTTGTATTGTATTGTCAGATACTTCTCCCATCATTGAGCTTACGATGCCTGACGATCCGAGTAGTATCTCTCGAAACGTATGTAAAAATCTTCGCTGCGTTTTTAGAGGATTGTATTAGAGAATTTCGTAGAATATAGTTAGAGTATTTTTTATCAAGAAAAACGTCTATTCAACATAAAAAAATACACGAATAAGTTCATGTCCCAAAGTTACAAAACAAATACATGGAACTCGCGCGCTCGAAGTTACGTGGTCAAAATATTGAACAATAAGATGCGGGAATCTCCTTTACTGAAATTCCCTTACAAACCGGATTACCGGTTTGTAAGGGTTGGCAGTTCGTATGTTCGGCTCTCGAAAAGTTCACCTCTCGAAAAGTTCACCTCGTTCTCCCATTGCGCCTCGTCGATTTCTGCCTCCAGGTCTATCGTATCTATCGAGTTGGCCAGATCCAACATTTCGTCTTCTATTTCCTTAATCATTGCCAGTTTCTCTTCAACGAATCTAAATGTTGAACAGTCGTAGTCCTTTCTGGTAAATCGGATTTCTGTAAAAACTCTTGAATCCTCGGCAACATCTTTGATACTTGTCCACTATATCCAGCTCTTACTCTTCTTTCCACAGTAGCTTTCCATAATTGTTACTCTATCCGGCTCTGTTGAACCAAATGTTGAAGATCTGATGCCTTCGATGCGCGGTTCAGATAGAGAAACACATAAATTCCAATCTAGAGGACTGTATACCAATCTTTTCATCAATAACCGTTCAATAAAACACTAATGAGCCAAATTATACAGACGCATAAGAACCAATAGTTGTGAAACACACAACCATTGAAACACTTCTATCAGTCTGAATCTTGATACAATCTTGAAGAATCTAAACGATCTTGTAAGTTGTCATGTAACTTATATTCCCTATTTTCCCACATGACTCATCTAGAATCAGCATGTATTTACAATATTCACACATAAAAATACCTAAAGTTACACGCCCAAATCTCTATAATTTTCTAATCCCTTATTCATGATCAAAATATATTACAAACAATAGTAAATCTAAAATATCTACGTGAATAAGTCGCGTGGGAAGACCACAATTGTGCTGTTGCCTGTGCAATCAGCCTATTTTCGGTAGATAGCGATTCCCCTACTGACGCATACCGTGAACCACCCCAAAACAGCGCAGAGTGATGCGGATAATTCCGCAGTAGTCTCCTCTACAATGAATTTCGTATTCGTCAACAATAGTAAAAACAATGTAATACCTTCAAAATATGAATTCACAATCTAGAATACTTTCTTCGAAATATAAATCCACAATCTATGATATTTTCTTCGAAATATCAATATAAGATATATGATACTTAGAAATATCACTCCTCAATCTAAGATAATTTTTTCGAAATGTAAATCTTTAATCTAAGGTATTTTCTAATCTAAGATCCCTGAAGATACTTACAATACCCTATATATTTCAGTATCTATCTAGTAGCGAATTTATTTATTTTGTAGAGAGGTTCAAGGAAGTTTACTAATGTGCCCACGAAAATTTTGCTAATTCGATGTAATTTGATTTTGTTGTTCCTTGCTCCTTGTTTGTTGTGGAATCGCTTCTTATTTTGTTCGAGTATTATATGTGTGTGTGAATGGAACTTGCAGCAGCAATTCTCACAGTCAGTTACTCTTTTGCTTCTCCTAAATTGCGACTCTTGCTTCCAATGGTCTCTTTCGGGTTTCCATCCACGATGCCACTAATTACGACGTTTTTTCTCCTTGTTTCAGTTCTTTTTTCATTCTTTTCATGCTAAAAGTTTTAAATGCATATTTGAAAGTGGGCTTATTTGAATTTTAATGCCATTTTTTTGAAGGCCATGATTGATCCATTGAGTGTTGGCTGACTAATCAGGAAGACAGTAAGGTATCCATAAAAAGTCAGATCCGGAAGTTGTTTTATTTTGGAAGGTATGACTACTAGTGTTGTTATCAAAGGTAGTTAGACAGACAAATTAAAAAAGGTAGACATATATAAAGCTAACATTAATAATTTTGACTAATTATTTTCATTATTTAAGGCAGGAAAATGATGTCATGTTAAGCAACAAAACTTATATTTGCACCATTCTTATTTTGTACAAAAAATTGGCAAAATATGAAATTATTTCCAAGCCAAATATTTCCTGAAAAAAATTATTACTCATTTAAAACCTTCTTTGCAGGGTAACGCACCTGATTTCATCCTCTGTTTCTGTTACCAGACTGAAATGAAGTCTTGCAATGAAAATTGATTTTATCAAAAATCAATTTTAATCTCCAGTTATATTCGCTACCTAATGCAACTTAATTGATCCGATTATATACGCAATTCTGAAGCGATTTCTTCCAATCATTTAACAATGTCATGTTCTTAAAGATCTTTCATGGTTGCCAAAGAAAGTGAAAGAATTTCTCCGATCTCACGTTGAGAAGTGACCTATACGTTATCAAACCTGATATTGGCAACAAACAATAGTGTGGATATTTTTAATCCGATCGCAACTTTGTTCTTCAAACAACTTTCATCAAGTCATACGCAACTGAACGGGAATTTTTTCTTGCGAGTCCAGAAACATTATTTATGTTGCTTGTTGCCAAAGGTTTGGTAAACAAGGTGTATGATCGACGGTGCCATGCAAAATATGGCTTGCAAATTACATATCGCATGTTAAAATGGGACTTAAGACCTAGTATATAGTACGTCATTATATTGAAGACTGCCTGGATGAAATACTGTCCAACTTAAAATTTGTTTACAATGTTTACAAGCATGCAATCAAAGAAAATCTTAATTTCCTAACTCTTGAAACAACCAAATATATATTTGAATAAGAGGCATAATTACAGTCAAAGCAAGCATCGTTTTGGATGATTTAACAATTTGGCAAAAAATCTTCTCTTTCTCTGCAGGCAAAACAAAGTTCATACCATTTTCAACTGTATTTGACAGCTCCTCAATTGAATTGTAATTGGCGTCAAAGGAAAAGAACTGAAAAAGAAAGTTTTTCATTTCAAAATGATAACTTTGTTTAATAATATGATATTTGGTTTTTTTTTATAGACGAAAAATAATTACCATACCTTTTGCATATACTTGTTTCATAGGGAGTCTAGTCCAAAGATTCAATGATCGCAAAAATTTTGATTGGTTCGAATTACCACTGGGTTCAAAATATTGCAAACATCAATATTGATAATTTAATTTAAAACGTTATAAATGAAACAGAGGACTGTATATTGTTCGAAAATAAAATGCTTAAGATTAATTAACTGAACTAGAAAAGAATGAACAAAATTATGGCATTTGAGGTCCCTTTCTTAGTTTTACAAAATTTTCTTTCATCGTCAGGAAAAGAGACTTGTTTCCAATAAAATGATGCGATGAATTATATCCACAAGAAAAAATATGTTCAATCCAGAGATTTCTTTGCTGTAGACTTTGTTGAAGATCCGTGTCTTCGATGCGCGGTTCTCTTTTAAACGAATGGTAACTTCCTGAATCAAAACGTATCCCCACTTTATGACCATTCACCTTTCCTATGGCGGTCTGTAATGCCACCCCTGTGTCCTTCTTTACATCCTGATAGTGATTAATAAAATATGCACTAGTTAAATTAACATCACCTATCGGCAATTCACTTGGTAAAGCATGTGAACCTATCACACCTCATACTTTGTGAATCAGATCTATAATTACCAGAGCTATCATTAGATGGCGAAGTCGAGACCCTTTCCCGCCTGGGCCTACTATCCTTATACTAGGAATTATTACATATGGTCTCATAAATGGAAGTATGATGTTTACTTCCAGACCTACAACTGCTATTAGCACAAAAACTACTTCTGTGACATTGTGAAACTTTGTGCTTTTTGGCCAAACAATTAAAACGACCAAATCGTCTAAGCAAATACTTACGCTCTCCGACATCCCTAATTTTCAGGCTATCTTCGGCCCTGTGACTTTCCGTGCAGAATGGACAAAATTCTCTGTCCGTTGAGGTAGTCAGGGCACTGGCAGTTCGTATGTTCGGCTCTCGAAAAGTTCACCTCGTTCTCCCATTGCGCCTCGTCGATTTCTGCCTCCAGGTCTATCGTATCTATCGAGTTGGCCAGATCCAACATTTCGTCTTCTATTTCCTTAATCATTGCCAGTTTCTCTTTCAACGAATCTAAATGTTGAACAGTCGTAGTCCTTTCTGGTAAATCGGATTTCTGTAAAAACTCTTGAATCCTCGGCAACATCTTTGATACTTGTCCACTATATCCAGCTCTTACTCTTCTTTCGACAGTAGCTTTCCATAATTGTTACTCTATCCGGCTCTGTTGAACCAAATGTTGAAGATCTGATGCCTTCGATGCACGGTTCAGATAGAGAAACACATAAATTCCAATCTAGAGGACTGTATACCAATCTTTTCATCAATAACCGTTCAATAAAACACTAATGAGCCAAATTATACAGACGCATAAGAACCAATAGTTGTGAAACACACAACCATTGAAACACTTCTATCAGTCTGAATCTTGATACAATCTTGAAGAATCTAAACGATCTTGTAAGTTGTCATGTAACTTATATTCCCTATTTTCCCACATGACTCATCTAGAATCAGCATGTATTTACAATATTCACACATAAAAATACCTAAAGTTACACGCCCAAATCTCTATAATTTTCTAATCCCTTATTCATGATCAAAATATATTACAAACAATAGTAAATCTAAAATATCTACGTGAATAAGTCGCGTGGGAAGACCACAATTGTGCTGTTGCCTGTGCAATCAGCCTATTTTCGGTAGATAGCGATTCCCCTACTGACGCATACCGTGAACCACCCCAAAACAGCGCAGAGTGATGCGGATAATTCCGCAGTAGTCTCCTCTACAATGAATTTCGTATTCGTCAACAATAGTAAAAACAATGTAATACCTTCAAAATATGAATTCACAATCTAGAATACTTTCTTCGAAATATAAATCCACAATCTATGATATTTTCTTCGAAATATCAATATAAGATATATGATACTTAGAAATATCACTCCTCAATCTAAGATAATTTTTTCGAAATGTAAATCTTTAATCTAAGGTATTTTCTAATCTAAGATCCCTGAAGATACTTACAATACCCTATATATTTCAGTATCTATCTAGTAGCGAATTTATTTATTTTGTAGAGAGGTTCAAGGAAGTTTACTAATGTGCCCACGAAAATTTTGCTAATTCGATGTAATTTGATTTTGTTGTTCCTTGCTCCTTGTTTGTTGTGGAATCGCTTCTTATTTTGTTCGAGTATTATATGTGTGTGTGAATGGAACTTGCAGCAGCAATTCTCACAGTCAGTTACTCTTTTGCTTCTCCTAAATTGCGACTCTTGCTTCCAATGGTCTCTTTCGGGTTTCCATCCACGATGCCACTAATTACGACGTTTTTTCTCCTTGTTTCAGTTCTTTTTTCATTCTTTTCATGCTAAAAGTTTTAAATGCATATTTGAAAGTGGGCTTATTTGAATTTTAATGCCATTTTTTTGAAGGCCATGATTGATCCATTGAGTTGTTATTGATCTTTTTTATTTACTTCTTTGTTTTATTACAAAAATTTTGGAACGCCTTTAAATAAGTTTAGCCATGCCCAGCATTAGGCAGCAGTGACCTTGTATGGAAATGAGGCGGAGGATCCAAGTTGCTGATCAATGGCTTTTCTCGATGAACTGTAAGGCGGGCTGGTAATCCCAGTTCTGGATTGCGAGCTGCTGTGAATCTCCAAAATATTAAGCTTTCTCATCCCCCCCTCCAGTAATGGTAGTATATAATATATATATATATATAGTTGTTACAGTTCTTCATATATATATATATGTATATATAATATAAAATTGTATCTACCACTTAAGGAAACAGCTAGGCGTTATGACTTTTCCCTTGCACCCTTACACATAAGGAAAGGTGGAAATCCCTTAAACAGTATTAACAATTATTGATGCTGCTCTTCGGTTTTGCTTTTAAACACACACATACACACACATACACACACACACACCACCCCCTCATCCTAATTGATTCATAGATTTTAAAGTGGTGTTACTAATGTTATCCTTTAGCTTACGTTCAAGGACTCTTTTTTGTTACTTTTTTCTGCTTTTTTTTTGTTTGTTTCCAGAGAACCAGATGTCCAACAGCATACCGGTTGCAAGGATCCGTTGTCAACAATGGCAGCTCTTCGAGAAGAGAAGAACTCATTGTAATATAAGAATGTTTTGTGATAAAAACCAGGTTTTTTAAAAATACTACTTACCCACTTAATGCAATTTTTGGGTTGTCAGAGAACTTACTGGATCCACCCACTGCCGTATACACAGAGTCGTGAAGTCATCTTGAGCCAAATGTTGTTTATGATGCCTCTTTCTGTCAAGAATCAATTTTCCATGTCACGTTTCTTTGTGTATTTTACTAAGTCATACCGCCAATGTGAAGTTGAAGATCTTACCACTTATGAAATCAAGGTAACCAAATCTGTAAAGAGCAAGGAGAATAGAAAGGGAATTATGCTGTCTATTTCAAAATGAAAAAGGGTTGCACATACAAAGATTAGACATGAACTGAGCAAAAAAGCGAAACTTCTGATTGAAGCTGTAGTCAGTAGTCATCAAGCATTTTGCCGAATCGAATCAGTATCAACAGTTTTGCCAAATTAAAGATTCATACATATTTTAGATTAATTCTGATCGTTATACAACTGTTTCAGGATATGATTTCACAGTCATAATCTAGATTCGGCTAATCTTTTTTATTAAAATGCCTTTAAATACTACAGCATGTATTACTTTTACTCGGACCTCACATAGAGTAACATGTGGGGATCTTAACGTCATTTCCCCCATTAACTAAGCTCAGACGATGGCCTTTGGAGGGACTTTGCTTTGGCAGTGAGGAATTTCTTGATATAGGGTACTATGTATCGTGATAGTTTTCAGATTGTAATTAGACAGGATACCGTGCTTCCTCGATTAAACAAACCGGGGCTTTCATTAATTTCAGCGCTTTTAAGAAAAAACAAAAATACACATTTTGAAAAACTGAATATATTTCATAATATTCAACAAAACAATACCGAACAAAGTCAAATCTCTAAAGAAGTTCAAAAACAGGCTCACTGGATGTCAATTACGTCGTTGTCAATATCTTCTAATATTATCACTTCCAACATTGCTTCCTCTATGTTAGAGTCTGCCACCATTTCAAATAGTGCTTCCTTTCGGCCATGTCGTATCAAGCAACAATTCAAAAAGTAAAAGTTACCATAACTTTGCACAAGGAACATAGCAACAACAGAAATGCACACATGGATATCACTGTAAAAGGATTTGAATGCGAGTAAAAAGTTTGCTTGTAATGATTGAATCAGTTCAAAGTTTTCGTGTAAACTCTGCTGAGGGGAAGGGTCGTTTGTTTTTCACCATTTTGACGACACATTGTTTATATATTGGAACAAGGTATGATTAACCCCTCTGCAGCGTTGCTTGAATCAAGCAAATAAAACCAGTAAAAAGTCAGTAGGATTTATAAAGAGGGGGAAAGGGTGGAGCTTATTTATTCTTTTTCAACATTATTTTCTGTAATCAGTCAAAGTCTTGAAAAAAATGTTTAATGTAAAATGTTTTCACATTTCTTGTGTTTACAACTTCTAAAATCTGTTGTACTGTGATCATTTGCTAGGAAGATGATCTTTTTTTTTAAACTGTGTTTCTGCAGAAAATTTTTGACTTAGTGTGACAGACCAGCAAAGCAATTGGTGCAACCAGTTGGTGTAATTTCGCGGTAGTTCCTTGTGGTAGGGAGATTTCTTTTTCTTTTTCTGGCCATAGGAACGTACACCAACTTGTCTTTCTCTTTTTTCTTGTTGTTTGATTTTTTATTGTTTAGGTGCTTTCCTCGTTGTTTCTTTCTTTTCTCTCTCTTTCTTTCTTTCTCTCTCACCCTCTTTCTTTCTTTCTCTCTCTCTCACCCTCTTTCTTTCTTTCCCTCTTTCATCAAGGTTGTTTTGCTAAAGGGCGTTAATTCTTTCCTCACAATGATAATATATTTATGCAACTATTCTTCCTTTTCAGTCTGTTGTTTTTCACTTTTACTAAGGCTCAGGCGTATCTTTCCTTAAATTATTTGATGCCCTTGGTATATCCCCACAAATAGATCACCACATTTCCATATTCCATATATTTAGGATTCGTGAAATATTT